>JAUMHB010101375.1:0-10205 GCA_032359685.1 Pittosporum tobira
TATATATATATATATATGTGTGTGTGTGTGTGTGTGTGTGTGTGTGTGTGTGTGTGTGCGTGTGTGTGTGTGTGTGTGTGTGCGTGTGTGTGTGCATAAATATAGATATAGATAGATGGTCTATGAATGTGAACCACTTTAAATGGCATGTGCTCCGTGACCTGTGACCTTCTTCCTCCTCTTGCAAATTGGCCACATTATGCAGTATCTAACTTGTTTTCGTTAAAGTGATTTAGGCCAACTGACCAGATTCATTTCCATACTTAAAAGGCTAATTTTTTGGCTGATGGACCTATCAGATTCTAGTAAACAACATTTAAAAAGGCTAATCATAATTTGCTCAGAAGTGCTTTTTAACCAATACTGGCTATGAACGAGTCGCAATTTAGCGGATCCACAGCTAAAAGTTGTTGTGCTCTAACACCCAACCAACCCATCTCAATAGTCCAATCCATGATCCAATGGCTAACACAAAAAATAGGCAGCCTCCCCTTTTGTAGGAGTTGCAGAGGCCAAAATGACCTCTGTCGACATCTTTGCGGAGGGAAAAATCATATTTACTCATTTTAGTCTGATCAAAGTTGCGATGAGTTGAATGGGTATCGGTTTACAATCCATAGAGCTATGAATTAAAAAAAAATTAAATCTTTGTCATGCGATCTTATAGTGTACAGCGAGAGATCAATATATAAATTCGTAACCAACGTTGTCCGTAGGTCAAACCCCCTCACACACACATAAATATATTCTTCATTTAATATTTTGGGCAACAAGTTGGGCAGAAGGTTTCAGAACATAGGGAAGTTTCAAGGAGGACCACTATTCTTGAGGACCATGGTATACCCGCCCCTTGTCCTCCATCAATCACAATATAGTTTTCTTTAATCATTTTTCTTTCATTGTCACTTTTTAATTTTCCGTGATGCTTGGAAATTTTGATTGTAATATATGTTGATAGTCGTGGCGAATTTAAGACTTCTAACTTAATGACAACTCACAAGAATGTTATGTTCCTTTTCTTAATGCAAGTTTTCAGCTCTCCAAATCTCATTTTCCTATCAAACACATTTCGTTTAGAAGAGTAAAACTATCATCATTTTATTCCGTAATCTCTTCGCAAACGTAATATTCGATTTCGTTTGATAAGATTTAATTTGAAGGTAAAGTTTTTTGAGGTCATGATTTTGTATTATGAAAGAATAATATATTTCACTTTTAATTTTTTTTAAAAGTTGGTGCTTGTGAAAATAAATTTTGTTTATCTACTACTATACCGATCGCTCTCTCATCTCCCTTTTTCTGCTCATATAGAGTTTGTTCGGTAACAACGTTTGGAGTAATGAATTTGATAAATTTGAAGTTTAAACTCATCACATAACTTTAAAAAAAATAAGGTTAACTTAGTTTTTAAACTAAATAAGCTGAGTTTGAAATAAGAAGTGTGTACTTGCTACATTTAGTCTATAAGATCCAAACTTTTCAAACTCACCCTATCAAACATATACATATTCAGTGTGGTTGTCACGTGTTTGGGGTTTAATCTATAAGTCTAAGTTAAATTGAGTTTCTTGATTATTAAGTCGTAGTTAAATTGAGTTTCTTGATTATTCCGGCAAGGTCACACAAGAAAAATGAAGAAATGAGCCTTTTGAGCACTTTTTTTCAGCACTTTTCCAAAATGAGATGATGCATGGATACATGAAGTTCGCCCACGTCCTTTCATTTCTCTTCCAAAGAGTAGGAATTCTCACGGGGATCATCAGTAGGACCAACTAATTCAACTCCAAAAACTTCCTAGTGTGTGAGAGAGAGAGACTAGTGGGGAGAGGATTTCACCCAAACAATTTTTTTTTCAATTGCAATGCTTGTGCAAACTTTCAATTCAATTTCTGATAATTTTAATAGCTACAAAAAAAATTAAAAATAGAATGGAGTATGAATTATATATATGGCACTTGGTATATTACCAACCGCCCACGCTTTGCATCTACCTTCATAACGTGGAATGAGATCAACCTAACTTATACAACTTCTGGAGATTATGGAAGGAGGTCATTTGAAGGTAAATGAAATGAATGTTCAAAAAATTGAGCTTTTGTTGGAGTGAATTTAAGTTGTAAACTTAGGTTTTATAAGTTGTACAAAACAAACCCTTAAACGTCCGATTCATAGCATCAAATGACTATGAGGTAGATAACACAATAGACTCAAATTCGAATGAACATACCAATGTATCTGTTAGTAATTAACAATGCAACAGAAATAAAATAAGAAGAAATCGAAAAAAACAATCACACAAGAACTTTTAAGTGAAAATCTTAATAAGGAAAAAATCACAACGGTCGTAATATCATTGTATTCTGAAAATAATATAAAAGTAGAACACGTCCATTTTCTTACATAACAAATATAAGGAAAAATCATAATTCATAAAAAATATAATATTGCCCTTAAAAGGCCTATAAACAAAAAATACCATGTCCAAACAAAAACAAAACCTAGCCCGGGGGTGGGGACACTGCCCTCATACCCCCGCCCACTTTTGGTCTCGCTCCCATATGCTTACCAAAAAACAGGATTCCCAATTCGTACAGGGTTCTACGTCGTTCTAAATATGTGTCATTTGACACTTATACAATATGAACTATATCTAATATTATCCTATGAAAATAGGTCATAGATCTGCAAAATATCTGCCCATACCATCCATTTATGAATGAACTCTTTAAAGATGCTCATGGGGTCTTCAAAGATGCGTATTGGGTCGCCTTCTGGGCCTAGCTTCCCCTTCATATGAAGTAAATCAGAACTTTCCTCATGCTGCATTTATTCCACCTGTAAATATAGACAATATGAATTTTAATTTCAAGGAATATTCGTGTGTACGTACATACGTATACATTATATGCATAATCCATTCTAGTTTTCTACGACTTTTACACACTGTCCAAGAATTGAAATGTTCCTAAAATTCTTTGAGACTGAAATTTAAATTTAAAAAAAAAATAAAATTGGCAGGATCATCGACCACTGGCTGGTGAATGTCTTCTTAAAATGAGTCAATGCATATCCTTCGAGGGGAGAGGTAGAGGAAAGATGGGGAGGGACCGTTGGATATATGGCGCGAATCCATTTTACACATGTGGAACTGATTGTGTGGCATAAACAAACGACCTCCTTAGTACGAGAGCTGGAATGAGTTGTTAAGAGGGATCCAAATCTTATACGAGTGTTGCATTCTTTGTTTCATTGTATGTCTGAACTCATAGCTATCACATACTTCTTTTCCATAATTTTCCATAATAGAAAATTTGGACTCTACTAAGAGATGCCTCTGCATTATGTCAGCCATTCCGCAAACAAGCTCCTGTTGGTCCACATGGCATCCAATAAACAAACCCCTCCACGATCCTACGATTGTTGTCTGGTCCAGTTCTAGAATTTGAAATGAAAACACCAATATATTTTCACTCAAATAATCTGTCCTAAAGCCTTTCCCCTCTCTCCACATTTATTGATGGAGTTTCCACCATTACCGTCAGGACCATCTTCCATTCTCTGCCTCTCTCTCAGAGCTCATCTCTGCAATTGCTTTACAAAAAGCTCCATGTCCGCCACTTCAAAAGCCATTTATGTCAGTTTATTAGTCATTTCAATTTTTTGTCCGGTCTCTATCTATCTCTCTGGTACAAAAATTCACTTTTCGAGACTTTCCCTTTCTAAACTTTGATGGGGGCACTAGTTGCATAATCTTTCCAAACGTGTTCAAAGCATATTAATTGAAACATAGATAGGAAAATTACTAGAACGAGCCTTCGCCCGTGCCACCACCCTCTAGCTTTGCTATATATAAACTCTTCTAAGAAACTTACCACCAATGGAAACTTAACAAACTCTACTTTAGCCTTGAAAAATTCAAATCCCACAAAATGTCATTTTCTTGCAACAAAAACTTCTTAAAACGGTTCTGTATTGAAGATTTCCAAATGAGTGCTGGTGCCCAAAGTGGCTTCTTCTCTAGTGATTTCCTCCCATCTCTCGGAGCCACCGGTATAAACCAAGCAACAAAGCTTCGAAGACATATAATTTCACCATTCAATCCCCGTTACAGGTACTAATTAACTTGCTCCTGTTGCTCGATAAGGTCTGTTTGGCATAATTATCATGTTTCTCATCATCTCTTTCTTCATTTCAGGGCCTGGGAGATGTTTCTAGTTATCCTAGTAATTTACTCGGCTTGGATATGTCCATTTGAGTTTGCATTTCTGACTTACAAGCAGGACGCGCTTTTCATCTTTGACAACGTTGTCAATGGTTTCTTTGCGATAGATATTATCCTCACCTTTTTTGTGGCATATGTAGATAGCCAATCTTATTTTCTTGTTGATGATCCAAAGAAGATAACAATAAGGTCAATATAAAGCATTTTCATACATTCTGCACTTTTACTAAACATTTCTTAATTCTTACTTAACCCTAACTTAACCGTATCCTGTTAACGTACAGGTACTTATCAACCTGGTTTATTTTTGATGTCTGCTCAACCGCGCCATTACAACCTCTAAGTCTGCTGCTCAAAGAGCATAGCAGCGGGCTCGGTTTTAAAGTCCTGAACATGCTCAGGCTCTGGCGTCTAAGGCGAGTCAGTTCCCTGTTTGCAAGGTCAATAATGTCTTTGCTTTTCTTCAAAATGTGATTAATTTTCTTTCCAAACCAAAATATTCACTGAGGCGGGTTGCTTTCCTTCAGTCTTGAGAAGGACATCCGGTTCAACTACTTCTGGATTCGGTGTACAAAGCTCATCTCGGTAAGCACTAGAAGATTCATTAATTCCTCTCTTTCATGCTAGTTTCTTAGCAATAATGATAGATGAGATTGGACTATACATTAAGAACTTTTTAATGACCCGGTGTTTTATCCAATCCGCACTCTAAAGATAATAATTCAGGTCAATTGTTATTAAATTACAAAATAAACCATGGACCCTATATATATATTATTGCTATCTAGCGCTTCAGAAGGTGGTACCATTTAATACCATCCGTCTCCCTCCTAAGGATATATCACTTACCAAAAAGAAAAATCACTCACAAATTGTTTTAGAAATAAAGAAATCCCATAGGATTATCCTAGGACTAGTTTGAGGATCAAAAAGTGATCCATGCATTAAAATTGTAGAAAATAATCCAATCTCATCCATCATTATTGCGAACAAACAAAGCCTCAGAGTACACCAAGGTCTACTCTAGAGATTGAGAATATGCAGAGTTTCTTACTGTTTGAATGCAGGTGACTCTGTTCGCAGTACACTGTGCTGGATGCTTCAACTATTTAATTGCAGAGAGGTATCCAAATCCACAAAAAACTTGGATTGGTGCAGTCTACCCAAATTTCAAGGAAGAAAGTCTATGGGACAGATATGTAACTTCAATGTATTGGTCTATCGTTACTCTAACTACAACCGGCTATGGCGACTTGCACGCTGAGAACACAAGAGAGATGCTGTTTGATATATTCTACATGCTATTTAACTTGGGATTAACGTCGTACCTTATCGGGAACATGACAAATCTTGTTGTTCACTGGACCAGCCGCACCAGAGATTTTGTACGTCCTCCTTGCACATTCATCTGCTTGTTTTCCAACATATTATTTACCTGCTAAAATAATAAGATATATAAGTCATTAAGTCCAAGATTGAGCAGAAATAAACTCCGAGCGGAAATTAAAAGTTTCTAGTTCAAGGAAAACAAGGAAATAATTTAACCATCATACAGAACTTTAATAGATATGAGAACGTTTTGTAAGGAAATTGTTTTAATTAAGCATCCAAATTTTCCTTTTAAATATTGAAAAGTAAATTGCAGTATTTATGTCAGTAACATAAGAGGTATTTTGAGTGCTGATTTTGAGTAAGACTTGTGTTTGGTGCTGCAGAGGGATAATGTTAGAGCTGCTTCAGAATTTGCAAAACTGAATCAGTTGCCGTCTTCAATTCGGAATCAACTAATGTCACACATCTGTCTCAAGTTCAAAACAGAAGCACTGAAACAGCAAGAGGCCTTGAAAAGTCTGCCAAAAGCCATACGATCAAGCATTTCACATTATCTCTTCTTTCCAATCATTCAAAATGCCAGACTTTTCCAAGGTGTTTCCCAAGACTACCTATTCCAATTGGTATTTCCTCTTTCTTTCTCATTTGCCCCTTTCTCTGTTAACGATACAAGAAAACACACAAAAGGAGCTATCGCAAAAACAAAACAAAAATCAAGAAAAGAATGAAAACAAAAGAAGAACATAGCAGAGTCCATTAGTTGGCTACGTCCGAAATACACCCTCTTTTTCAACAAAGGAGCTCCATGTTGACATATAAAAGTCAATTATCAAAATCTTAAATTTTGAAATTTAACATAAACTCATCTAATTTTAGTCAATCAATATCAATGTTGTAAGTTATTTAAAAAAGGTTACTCATTAAACCTATAAACAATTTCGTGAATTGACTCTTAATATTCGAAACGGGATTCATTTTCTAGAACGAAGTATCATGGTTTACTCTTTGATTAAAGGTTACAGAAATGGAAGCCGAATATTTCCCACCAAAGGAAGACGTGATTCTACAAAATGAGGCTCCAACAGATCTGTACATACTGATCTCAGGAGCGGTGGTGAGTGAACTTACTTATTCCTCATCTCCCTCGGTATTTAAGTGTCATTAAAAGTACTAGGTCCTCATATTTCTGATTTGGCAATGTTTGTGGTGGGCAGGATTTCATTGCAAATATTGATGGGCATGATCAAGTACGTTGTTTTGAATAAGTATATTCTTAATTCACTTAAACGTATAAAAAGAAAACCACTGATTTACTTTTCTTGTTCTAATATACTTACATATTATTAGAGTTTATATGAAAATATAAACAATAAATATAATATAAGAGGAAACCATTTACTGAAATAATATAAGAATAAAATTATATTAATATCACTTGAGAATTTAGGAAATACATATGAGGTCTTATATAGAAATATTTAACTTATGGACTAAATTAGAATAGCTTACAGGTCAAGTAACACAATCCAATTATATATTAAATATTAATTAATAATAATAACATAAATACTAAAATATTAATACCATAAATACTAGAGTATTAGTATTAAGATTCTCTGTACACAGGTGATCATTGGCAAGGTTACTTCAGGGGAAATGTTTGGAGAAATCGGGGTTCTCTGCCACAGGCCACAGCCATTCACGGCCCGAACCACTGAGATTTCTCAAATATTACGGCTAAATAGAACTGCTTTGATGAATATCATTCAAGAAAATGCTGAAGAAGGATGCATTATCATGAATAATTTTTACAAGGTATAAGAAAATCACCTCTCAAGGTTAGAAGTATTTTATCTGGGGTATTGGTTCTAGCAGTCCTATTTCTAAACAAAATTTGACTTTCGCGGTTCTGATATGCAGGAATTGGAAAGATTTGAAAGTTGTGGTTTTAAACAGACCAAAAATGAGTGGCTTGATGTAGGACCGCAAGGAGAAAGTTACAGACATCAAGATGATCCAAATGGCGACCGATTAATACCAGAATCAAGGAATTCAACAGTTGAGGACGACCAAACAGCTCTACATCTTGCTATTTGCAAGGGGCATATTGAAACTATAAAGATGTTGCTGGAAAAAGGAGCAAATGTTAACAAACCAGATGCCAGAGGTTGGACCCCAAAAGCTCTGGCAGAAAAACAAGGAAACGAATGGATTTATGACCTTCTATTAAGTTATGAAAATAGAAAGTCAACTGATGAGCACAAAATAGAGTTTCTTGCGGAAGCATCAGGAAACACCAGAAATGGAAAATTTAAACGAATAGGAAACGGGGCCACCAGTTGTTCCGTCTCCCATGTTAAGAATTCTATAGTTTTCGGCTCAAGCAGTTCGAATCGTACTGCTGAGACTGAGGTTGTAAAACCGAATAAAAGGAGAGTCACCATTCACCTGAAGCTTATAAAGAACGATGCATCAGAAAAGCAGCTTGGAAAGCTAATTATCCTACCAGGTTCAATAGAAGAGCTACTCAGGACTGCAGGTAACCTTTTTTTGACCATGAAGAAACTCGAAAGCACACCTGAAATTTAACTGATCTACATTCTTTTGTTGACGCTTATTCTACTTCTCATCATGTACCTTGTTGTACTGCAGGTCAAAAATTTGGAGGCTACAATTTTACAAAAGTTTCAAGTTCAGAGAATGCAGAGATTGATGACATAAATGTCATCAGGGATGGGGACCATTTGTTTCTCATTCCAGAGTAATATGAAAATGTATAGGCTGCGGTTTACAAATGCAGAGAACTTAAAGAATTTTATACCGAAATATTGTAAAAAGTAGGCTACAACAATCAATCTAGTTGGTTTTGAAGGGTTCTATTATACTGAAAATTTGGAAAGTCCATACAGGGTTGCCTTCAAAGCATTACAACGAAAGATTTTTATCCAATTGCTAAACTCGATACCTGTGTAGATAAAAACACAAATTGTCGAAAAATGCAATGGGCCATTTACGAACAAGTTCGAACCCGGCTTGTTTACACTTGAACGTAAATCAACCAACCATTTACAAAGGAGTTCGAACTCGACTCGCTTAAAGTTTGATTAAAATTTGTTTAACTTAATGACTTGACCTCTGGAAGAAAAAAAATCATTTAGTTCAATGAGCTCTCGCTGACACCGTTAGAAAACATCACTTTTTCGAGGAAAGGCCACAATTCGATTGCAAATAAAACAATTTGAAACCGTTTCAAATTTCCCTATTTAAACCAAAAAAAAGAAATAAATAATGAGGAAAATATAAACACGTGATGTATATATCTTGCATGATTAGCAAATGACAATTTCCAATATTTGGTGAAGCAACTAGTTGCTTAAGCTTTTATACCAAAGTAAAGAATAGAGATTGACCTAATTTATATTCTTTTAAGAAGGTAGAAACGAATGCGATTATGTAACAACTTAGGAAAAGTTACTCTGCTAATGGCAATTCACACGCGTCTAAAGTAGCTTCCTCAGTACTCACCAGCTGTTGCTAGGAAAGCTACCAGTATAAGTTCTGCAATTCCTGAATACTCACCATACATTTACAGTAGATTTCGTGCAATTTTTCATCTTAGTACCAATCTCAGCACGACGCTACAATTGCCAAGCTTTTCACCGATGATTGAAGAAGAATCCCAAGACAGTTCTACTCAAAATTAGCAATTTGGCCTCATGCATAAGCAAATACTCAACCTAAGATGTTAAATGAACTGAACTTTCACTAACAAATTCGAGTTCAACTTGTTTAAAACTCAAACTCATCCAAGAGTTTATTTAACTTAACGAGCCGAGCTCGAACTCAACTCGTTCGAGCTTGGCTTGTTTACACTTGAAGGAGCATAAATCAACCGACCATTTATGAACAAGCCCATGCTCAATTCGCTTAAAACTCGTTAAAATCTCGTTTAATATAATGAGCCGAGCTCAAAGAGAAAAACAACTCGTTTAGTTCAGTGAGCTCTCGTTTACACCATTAGAAAACATCTCTTTTTTGATGTAACATTGTAACTAAACATTCCTAGTTTAAAACAAAAAGGTCACAAGTCGATCGCAAACAATACAATTTACATCGTTTCAGAATTCACTATTTATTCCAAAATAGATAAATAAAGAGAAAAATATAGATATAATATTATGTATCATGTATGATTAACATTTTTAATAAAACAACGTTATTTTGTTACACATTTTTGACAAAATAATATTATTTTATCTAAAAATATTGATCATCTAGTCTTTCAAGATACAATACAGTGCATGACCACATAAATAAATCTGTTCTTCAAGGTCAATGTAGTTCTGTTTCAATAAAATGATACATATATAAAGCAATTGAAAATGGCTAGAAATTCAATAAAATGAATAGAACATATAAGCAAGCAAAATATAATCAAAACTAGACTAGGAAAATCTCTAATCAATTAATAACAGCTAAATCAAGAGGGAGATCCCGTGCTCTAACCTTGGCTTTATCGTAGTGTACATCAGTAAAAGGCAAAGATTTTCACATGCTTAATGGATATATAAGCTAGGGTTGAATCCTTGATGTGAGCTTAATGTGCTTGATGGTTAAGAGTCTGAGGCCTTCGATCATAAGGTCTCGCATT
>JAUMHB010101386.1:0-10204 GCA_032359685.1 Pittosporum tobira
CAACAATCAACACAACAATCAACAAAGTTCAAAAAACCAAGGAAGAAGGACGATGCTGGGGCTTCAAGCCATAAGTAGAAGTTCCCAAGATTGCTGTTATGTTATGTGTTTAAGACTTAATCGTTATGTATTTTGTTAGGTTAAAATCCCTGAATTGTTATGCATTTTGTTGGGTTCCCATAATGGTTGTGTTGTGATGAGTTAAAATTCCAAAAATGTTTATGTATTGTGATGGGTTATGATGGGTAAAGAAGTTTGGTTTATACTTTTCATGTTAAATGTTTATGTATTCTATCAGGATTAAAATCCTAGAATGATTATGTATTCATAGGTTCTCATTTTGGTGCAAGTTATGTTGTGTTATGATTTTGGTTCAAATTGTGTTGGGTTTTCATATTGGTGTAAATTGTGTTGGATTCTTATTTTGGTGCAAACTGTGTTGGGTTCTCATTTTGGTGTAACTTCTGTTGGGCAAAAGTGTAAATTTGTGTAACTCAATTTGTGCAACTTGTATTCTTTAGTCTTGAGTCTACAAAATGAGTTCAATTGACACCAAATGAGCCCACAATCTGTGCAACTTGTATTCTCTAGTTTTGAGGCCATCCTTGCATAGAGATTGGAAGTTCAATTAACACTAGATTCATTCAACGCCAAATTCATTCAACTTTCATCATAATACATTTAAAAACAATGAAAAGTCCAATTAACACCAAATTCGTTCAACACCAAATCTCAATTCAACTAAAAAGTTACAATCTTTACTCATCTCCTACAATTTGATCCATAAAAAAAAAAATACCCAAGAAAAAAATAAAAAATATTGATAACTTTTTCAACTTCGTCTTTAGTGTTGCATTCTCCTTTGTCAACTTCTTCAACTTAGAACCCGAATTCATCACTGCGAGGACATCTTCTGCTGTAACATTGAACACTTCCATTGGCAACCTCATTATTTTTGTCATTTTTTCTAAGCTCTTCTTTCAAGTGTAGAATGACATTTTTGGACCTTTCAGTGAATGATGAATCACACCATTGAAAGAAATTGCATCAATTTGCTTTAAATTAACAAAAAATCTCCCAAATTATTTTTATATTTTTAAAAAAAATTCAGAATTTTTTGAAGATCAGAGGAGAAATCATCTAACCTTATTGTAGTGACTACAACCCAGAAATCTCCTTCAATGATGCAAAATATTTTTCTTCCAAGTTTCACGCATACTACTGGGCCATTCGTCATCTCCCAAAATTCATTCGGGTTCCTTCGCTTAGGACCAACAACACTTGAGGTGCTCGTTCTGGCTTCAAATTGACTCTTAATAGGTTTAACAATTGTCTCCGATTTATTCGTGAGAGAAGAGATGAATTATTGTTATGGTTCTATTCTCTCTCCAGCTAGATGATAGCCAAAAGGTGGAATTTGACTCTATTAGAATCGGATGTCTTACTGAGGTGAAAGTTGTTACGCACATATTTTCTACTAAACAAGACAGTTCACTATTCATCTTCTCTATAATCGACCACATATAATTTGATTGTTAGTAATAATTGAACTTGATAATTTTTGTAACGGTTTGATAAATTTTTTGAATAAAATGATGAATTTATGTAAAAAAATAATAATAATACAAATATAAAAAAATTGAAGTACAATAAATGAAAGTGCATTTAACCAAACAACCATGCGCAAACATTGAAAATCTCGAAGTTGGGTATTCGTGTTGACAGTATGCTCGTATTTGGACAGGACCACATTTCACACTCAGATCAAAGTGGATGTGCAAAATTAAAGGAACATTTTTAATTTTAACATATTTATTTATAATGGTCAAAATATATTAACTGGTAATTTATGATATCCTCTCTTCAAAATTTGGAAATTAATTGAAATAGTTTCAATGTTAGATATTGATAAAAAATTTCAGACATTAGAGTTTCAATAAAAAATGTATTTGCTCATTGAACAGTAAAAAATATTAAATTAATTTTAATTTTTTTAAAAAATGATAACATTTAATGTCACAAGTTAAATAATAGACTTTAATTTCAATTATATTATGTAAATGCATGAACTTAGACGGAATAATGGAGAGATTTGTTTGGTACTTTGGTATAATTTCACTTTTTAGTGTTTAAAATTTAAAACTCATCACATTTTAAGTTTAATGTTAATTTGAAAATTATTTATTATAACTATATTAGCCTTTCAAATATGCAATCTTATTGCCTATGAGTTTGATAAACCTTAAAAACTGCATATTCAAAATAAGTAGAAATGAGAAGAAATATACTTTAAATAAATAAATAAATAGATTATAAAATATCCTTAAAATAAATAAATAAATAATATAGAGGAAAAATTAAAAATAAATTATTTCATTTTCAAATTTCTATTTTTCTTTTTATTATTTCCCGTTTTTCTTCTAACCCAATTACTCAGCCGCTTCTCCAACACCCAAACCTACCTTCTATCCCTTTAAACAATCTCTACTCTTCCTCATTGTCAAACCATCTCTCTCTCTAAATCTCGTCAATATCTCCATTTTTAGGGTTTAATCGAATAGATCCTTACATACTAATTCTACAGGTGGTTCTGCTTTTGCATATAATAATCGACGTAATAACAAATAAATCCAGATATTAATTGATTAATCTGAGATATTATTGAAGTGGATTTTGATATTGCAGGAGATACTGTACTTGCGTAAGTTGGAAACTTATGCCTAGGGATAGAGATTTGTCTAGGTCACCGGTGTACCGGCGGAGATATTCACGGTCACCGTCGCCGGTGGGACACCGGTATAGCCGCAGAAGCCGGAGAAATCGAAGCCGATCTCCTTATTCTTATAGCAGCAGGTGATACCCTATTAACTTCATTTAATTGTTATTTTACATGTTTTCTATATCAAGATACAATTTTTAGGTTTATACTTTGTGTATAATTGTTTTTTGATATTTGCACTCTTTCTCAATTTTACACTCCAATATAGGACACAACATATTCCTTTTAGTTAGAGGGAGTTTAATTGGGCGTATTCAAGTTAAAATTCTGTATTCTCTTGATTGGGTACTTTTAAGTGTGTTGTTTTCTCTCTTTTGAGGTTTCCGCATCTAGAGTTACATCTCTTAAGTACCAAACTTCACCCTAAGAAGTTCAGATAAAAGATTTCGATGCTTACACGTTACAACATTTTTCAAAGAATTGAATTTGGATATGCATGAGATATATGCAATATAAATATATACATACATGCACATATTTATTATAATTGTCATCTATTTTTCATTCATATTTCCCTTAACTAAGTATTTTCTATATCTTACTTTTATTTGATATGAATAACATTCTGATTCTTCTAAACATTATATCTCTTCAAATAAAGAAAAAAGGTACATCTTGTCACTAGCATGTTTGCTGGACACACTTCAATATATGTTTTAGAAGTATGGTATCCACATGCCTCACAGAAATATAAGTTGATAAGAACATGTAGAAATCTGTACAGAGTATCCGTGATTATTTGTATCTGATATGAACCCGTCAAAGGTTTTACAAGTACCAATGCATCTTAGGCCCTTTTTTTTTTTTTCAAGTGACGAGTTTGGTATGTTAATATAATGAAACATCATCTTGTTTGAATTTTGTGCAGTAATTTGCTCACAATGTTGGCTTCTTTGTTTTAGATGTTCTAGCAGATGAGTTCGATAGTCAAGTTGTGTACCTTGGTTATTGCTCATCATATGTTGCTGGCAGATGAACTTCGTTCTTTGTTCAAGTGTTGCTAATTATTTTCTCAATGTAATGAAATACAGCGTAACTTTAAGTAATAGTCATTGGGATCTGTGACTAATGGATGATTTTATTTTATTCACTACATTTTCAAAAGGCGACTAATAATATGATTGGAGAAGAATGCTTCAAATGTAATATGAATGAGCTAGGATAATTTTTCGTTACTTGAAAGTTAAGAAATCAGTTGCTTCCCGTCGTATGGGAAAGCGAGCAGGTGATGAGTGCCGTTGGGTGTTCTTTTGTTGCATGATTGTCCCATTAGCGGTTTCTTGTGATAAAAGATGGAGCACACAGTTTATTCTTAGCAATGTACGAGGTAACTGTACATGCTTATACATTTATTGTGCTAGATAGATGGTCGGCTGGGATGCTGCTGGATAGTCTCTTTGTTTGATGCCCTAATTTTCAACTGTTTCCAAATTAACTCTGTTTTATTTTATTATACAGACGAAGAAGTCGCTCAAAATCAGCACGGCGCCGAATTAGTCGATCCCCAACTCCAAGACGACGTAAGAGTCGTTCTCCCACACCAAAGCGGTATAAGAGACAACAAAGTAGGAGTACCTCGTTGTCTCCAATACACAAGTCCCCCAGTATTGGGGCTTTAGAACACAAAAATGCAAGTGAAAAGTTGAAAAAAGATGAGGAGGAGAAGAAAAGGTATATTTTACATTCTCATTCTCGCGCTCTCTTATCCTTTTTTGTTTAAGTAATTTGTATCCTTTAATTAAGCTTTGAATCTTTGTGTTTTATATATCAGTATCTAAGTTTTATACATTTCTGTTTTGTGAAGTAACCATGCAAACTAAGTAGGCCTTTTTTTCTAGGGAACTGATATTACCTCAAGGGAGATCGATATTTCCACATGTAGGCTCCCTTTTTATGTTATATCTAGCTTGTTACTTGAGCTTAAAAAATGGTACCTACTTTTGGAAATACCGTTTCGCTTGTTTTCTAATGTGTAGTGAAACTTTATTAGGGAATGTGTAAGGCCTCACAAAACCATGGCTTGACAAAATGCTTTTGTAGAACCCATTGTATATGTCAGAGTGTTATAAATGATGGATACGCCTTGATAACATACATGAAATAACACACTGGTTGTAACTTGGTTTTATATTTCCTCTAACTTATAGGAATCTGCTTGCTTGTTTGGATTGTTTCTGGATAAATCCTTGTTTGGTTGTCTTAGAGACTTCATAGTGCTGACTGATTGAACTTTTTTGTCTTGGTTCTACTTTTCTTACATTTATTAATGTGTTGTGGCTTTATGTGGGCTGCTTGCACCTCTGGTATTTATAAGTTATTTAGGGATTACATTTCTAAGGTACGTTTATAGTATTTCAAGCCTTCAAGGTATATGATCAACAATTTTTTTTTTTTCCCGTTTTTTATTGATGTCTATAAGATTACGTTGATGTTGGTTTCGTGAGGAGCTATATGTTACATCTGAATTGTTTTTACTTCTTTAAATGAACCGAAACTACATGTTAAGAATTGATATTAAATTTAAGATTCTAATATGATGATAAGTGACTTCTTTTATTTATGAGATTGCCCCATGAGTTTCTTATGACAAGATTATGAGTTAATGATTGCAAGTTAAGCGTTCTTGAGGTAGCTTATGAAACTCTAGTTTTGCATATCTGGGTATCGAAGCAGGTGTTCTTACCATAGTCAAATGCTTTTTCCCGTTAACGGGGATCTGCAATAATGTTGAGCAACATAGGCGTGGCATAGATACATTTATAAAGCCTCCAGCCTTTATGAAAGTTGATTTTCTTCCAATCCAAGTCAAGCTGTATTTTTTTAACTAACGGGGGCTATTTTGTCAAAAGAAGAAATGGTTCATATTGAGGAGATCCAATCCAACAGGGAAAATGCAATGATTTGATTATTTGTGGCTGGAGCTGACAAAGTGATTTGAATTGATTTGAGATTATTCTTCATTTTGTTTTTCCTTTTCCTGAGTTCTGTTGTGTCCCCAACGTTAATAAAAGTGGAAAAGAAAGAGAAACCGAAGTATTCACTTATGTAAATACAGTGTCTACTGGAGATCAGTTATGGTGGCGTGTAGGAGAAGCGCATTTTTGAAATAGTTCACTTCTGGTTGTGCTTGGATTTACTATTGTTTGGAAATCACTAGGAGTGCTAAACGAGTCCTTGTTTAAGGCTTGGGCTTGGCTCTGTTAAGGCTCGGCTCGAGCTCGCTAAAAAAATCTTGTTTGGTTTAACGAGCCAAACTCGAGCTTGGCTCGTTTAAAGCTTGGCTCGATAAAAGCTCGTTAACAGTTAATATTTTCAGATTTTTTATGAAAAGCTTGAGCTTGGTTCGTTAAAAGCTCGATAAGAGGCTCGTTTAAGTTAAGCGAGCCGAGCTCAAGCTCGAAAAAAAAGCTTGTTTATCTAAACGAGCTGAGCTCAAGCTCGACAGGCCTGACTCGTTTAACAGCCGTAGAAGTCACCAAGCTTCCTGCTGTGGGCTAATGCACCAATCTGTACCCAGCTAACAGCAAGATATATACTTATCTTGCTGTAAATAATTCCAAGGCAACACGATAACTGCCTTGTTGGTGTTGCTTTGTATGCCTGAAGAATGTAGAATTTTGCTTTGTCAAAACTCTTATAATGTACAAATTGAAGTATTTGGTGATCAAATTTAAAACTGCGACAGGTTACTTGACATTCTTCTTCACAGGCTTTTTTGAAGGAAGATACTGCTATATTTCAACTTGTTATTTTGATGATCAAATTGGGTGCCTTCTTTATCTACTGTTGACCAGTTTTGAAACTCATTTTGTTTGGATCAGGAATCAGTTAGAGGTATGCCTTAAAAGCATAAGCATATATATAGTGCCTTGATCGACTTGAAGGTTAGTTTGTCATTAATTATAGAATAAAATAAGTAGAATAAGGGAAAGGAAAAAAAAAACGGAATTATGTTATGTCAAATACGGTTTCTCAGTAGTATAGAGATTTCTGGCATTGAGAGAACCTCGAAGCGAAGAATGCAATATCTTCTCTCACCTGCATTTGTGGTCATTCTGCTAACTTCGCTTTTGTTCTATCAGGCGTCAGCAGGAGGCAGAATTGAAACTGCTGGAAGAAGAAACTTCAAGGAGAATAGATGAAGCAATACAGAAGAAAGTCGAAGAAAGCTTGAATTCTGAGGAGATCAAGATGGAAATAGACAGGCGACTGGAGGAGGGCCGGAAGAAACTTGTTGATGAGGTTGCTGCTCAACTTGAGAAAGAGAAGGAAGCTGCTGTCATTGAGGCTAGAGAAAAAGAGGCAAGTATCTTGGAACTTTTGCAGGCACTTACTAATATCTTAAAATTTACTCCGTCATATTTTAAATGTACTAGTCTGACTTTCATGTGCAAATTTATCATTTTTAAAGTCAACAATTAAGCTTATCTATTTAGATTTTTAAATCATGATACTTCAGGTAAGCAGTAAATTCCATCCCGTTTAACATGGTCATAGTCTCTCACGTATATTAAAAACAGAGAGTAAAGTTTATTGTTTCTGAAATCGGTTAGTATGACGTTAATTTTGCGTTTGGTTCCCATTCCTTGTGGAAAATGAATGAAATGAAATTTTACATTGAAAATGAGTGGTGGCTAGAATGAAATGGTTAACTAGCCACATAATTTAAGTTAAAAATAAGAGAAGGAATCGATCGGATGAAACGCGTTTTTTCCAAAAAGAATAAGTATTCACTTTTCATTCCCTCATTCTTTTTGTATTTAACCAAAATTTTAGGACTAACATCACATTTCATTCCAACCACCGCTTAATTTCAATATAAAATTTTATTCCATTCATTTTCTTAAGAAATGAGGATCAAACGCAACATAAAAGTAAAGTAGGACATTTAAAATGGAATGGAGGGAGTACTATTCTTATGAATGGCGAAGTACTACCACTGTTCGACAAAGAGAGTACGTTTTGCAAATTTGTGAACTTTAAGAAGATTTCTTCCATCTTTGCCCCCAAATATAGTGATTACTCTTTACTGTTGGTGGCTTGATTGAAATTGTGATGCTAATAATGAGGATATTGTGTCATTTTTATATTTTCATAATTGAAAATGGGAGTATTTTTGGGGAGCACAACATCCTTGCATGTGTGGGACTCTTATTGTGGGACCGAGGGATTAACTTTATGTTGTCATGCAAGGACTATAACTCGGTTTTTGGGTATGTACAGGAAAGGGAACGAAAAGAGAAAGAAGAGCTGGAAAAGATGATAGAAGAGAATCGGAGGAGGGTAGAAGAAGCTCAGAGAAAGGAAGCATTAGAGCAGCAAAGGAGGGAGGAAGAACGTTACAGGGAGTTGGAAGAGCTTCAAAGACAAAAAGAAGAGGCTTTGCGGAGGAAGAAACAAGAAGAGGAGGAGGAAAAGTTAAACCAGATGAAGTTGTTGGGCAAGAACAAATCCCGGCCCAAGGTTTCATTTGCATTAGGTTTTAAATGATCAGTAAGATCTATGACCTGGTTATGAATTATTATTATTTTTTATCATTAACTCTGTTGTGGTTATCTCGAACCAACCTTGCGCTGTCATCTGAATACAATCGATGCAAAAACCTGTTTTGGTGGTGTAATATTATTATTATTATTCATGGGTTGCCCAGCTGGCTTACTTTCAATGTTGATAAAGCCGTGTAATAAAGCTTTGTAATATTGTTAACTTATTTTTTAAAAGTTAATCAATAAGTAATTTTTTTTAACTCATAACACATTTTAATTAACAAATAACAATAAGTTGTGCAGATAAAGGTAATTCATACTATTATGTATTCTCTCCAACTGTACAATTAAAGTGCAATAAATAGACCTCGTAAAATGTGGTTCACGCCCAAGTACTTCATAACTTGCTTTGTAAATGAGTGGGTTATGGACTTATATTTTGGGCTAAACGAAAAATTGGGTCTTTTTAGTCCGGTCTAAAAATTGGCCCGCTTGTATAAATTCGGACTACTGGTTTGCTATCGTAGTTTCTTCACTCAGTTAATCAGTCAATCCGTACTGGCATATTCCATAGTCCATACTATAGTTCATTCTTATTTCTTTTCTAACTTCTAAGCAGTAAGTACTTAACTCATATACGATATCATATACGATAGATTGATAATCTGAATCTCACGATTTTCACCGTCGGCAACTCAGTCCTCGACCGTTCACAAATTCAGTAATTCACTACTCAAGTGCTCAGTGGCTTAGTGCTCGTTCCGTCGTTCACTTTGCTCTTTCCATCATTCGAATCATCCATTGATCCATCTCTTTCTCCTGGATTTGATGAGATTAGTATCGATGCATTCTAAAGCTCCAATCTTCTTTGAAAACTGAATCACTTCTTTTTAATATACATTTTTGTTGTGCTATTACCTGCAAAAGATTGAATTTTTTATGTTTCATTTTGCAATTTGTTGCACTGATGTTATGTATAAACATAGATCAGTAGTTCAATACACAATACGTATACGCATCTATAGTCAATCAAAAAGTTCCAATAAGGATTTATATGAGAATTAAAAGTAATGGCCTGATTTGTGACAATTTGGGTATCCACACCCCGACTTGAGTTGTCAATTTATTGATAACATTACAACTTACATAAATACACACGGAATCTTATTGTCTCAACGTACACAAGATTAAAATAAAGTACACCATATCACACTAGAAATATTATACAAGACACTCTTCACAAATTATTATTCTTTAGAATGTACGCAGCGGAAACATCTAAGCAACTGTATTATCTGGACCATTAGTTCATTCTCCCCAATAACCCCACTATCAGTTATATGCACCTGAAAATAATATGAGACAAAAAAGTGAGCTCAGATAGTCAGTAAGAAATACCATGACTAAAGATAACTGAAACAAAAAAAAATTATCCTTAACTTTATAAGTTAACAAATTGAGTGTGAATGACATATGAAATACTGTCAGATATAACTGCATGAAAAAGATAAGCAAAAAATAAAGTAGTTATGAATGTCTAAATTCTCCATTCTTTAAATCATCATCATGATATCATTACTGGACATGCCAGCATACGTGACTTTGCCACACAGGTAAAAGCCACCAATATCATACGTCCTTGCCCCCGGCCAAAGACAATCATAATTTAGTAATTCTGCCACACAGACTAATAACATAACATCTGTATGCCTTTGCTACTCAGGCTAAGGCATCCATAATCAAATCTGAATTCGATTATCATATAAATAATTAAGATGCGACTTTCAACTTCTGTAATGAAAGTAACCAAATATTAAGTTAAAAATCAAGGAATTTAGGAATTATTGTTACTCAAAGAGTAGTTGTAAGAACCCGATATTTTAAATTTTATCTTTTTGAATATTATATTTTGGGGTATCCGACAAAAAGAATGTCAAAG
>JAUMHB010101397.1:0-10202 GCA_032359685.1 Pittosporum tobira
AAATAAAAATATATTATTTGTTTATAATATTTTATTTATTTGTAAATAAAAATATAATATATTACTTATTTTTAAATAAAAATATATTATTTATTTATATTTTTAAACTGAATAGGAATTAAAAACATAATATTTAAAAATAAAAATAAAAATATCTTATTTATTAATAATATTATATTTATTTGTAAATAAAAATATAATATAATATATTATTTATTTATAAATAATAATATATTATTTATTTATATTTTTAAACTGAATAGGTATTAAAAATATAATATTTAAAAATACAAATACAAATAAAAATATATTATATATTTATAATATTTATAATATTTCTTGTTTTAATTAGTTTTTTGTCATTTTCCTTTCTATCAAAACTTACAAACGAAGTTTAAGAAATTGAATAAGGATAAAATGATAATATGTCATCTTTTCTTTTCTTTTCAACTCACAAATACAAGAAAACAAGTTCTTCAATTTTCTGTTATAAACTCACAAACACAAGATAAAAAATTCATAACTTTTTTTTTCTTTTATTAATTTTTAAAATTTTTTTTCTTTACCTTAAAACTTATAAACGGAGCGTAATAGACATTCATAACGCTACTCGTCATAATTACATTCATAACTACTAACGCACTAGATGGCTCTCACCATAACTTGTTAAAGTAAAAACTCATTTAAATTTAATTAAATAATTAGAAAGTTAAACGCACATGACAATTAATAATCATAGCAAACAAAAAAAATTAACATTCCACCTTGAATGTTCTTGGAAATCTAATTTTCCCTGCTTCCACCCATTTTCTTTCATTTAAAGTCCCGGAAAAAAGAGGCTACCTTAATGGTGGGGAGTCTCCCCTTACCTGATGAGATTTTTGGTAATTATTATTATTAATTAATTATATTTGTTTTTTTGTTTATTTTAATTTATTTATCATCTTCTTTTAATATAATATTTTTGTTAACTTTTTTCTAATTTTACTCATATATAATTAATCATTTCTTTTTATTGGAATTATAACTTATTAAAAAAATAAATTCATTATTATCATAAAATTTTATCTCCTTTTTCACTACATATAACCAAATATATTCATTAGTTTTCTCGTTAATAAAATAAAAAGAGTATTTTAGAGAAAACATTATTTTTCTTAATAAACGAACATTTTTCAACTAATAAATAAATTGGATCGGAAAAAGTAATACGGAATATTTCTTATGTAATTTGAATTCGATTGATATTTTTATAAATATGAAAAAATCATTGCTACTTTCCACTAAAAAAAAATGCTCGCTTGAATTGAGACGAATAAATACATTCTAATGGAAGCACAGGGATGGAGAGGTTAGAGATCTCCTAGAATTTTTATTCAAATTCTTTAGATATACTTGTTTGGAACAATTTATTTTGACTGATTATAATTTATTTTTAAAAATAAATTATCTTAAAATTATTTGTTTTAGCGATTTAAAAAAAGTTTATATGTTTGAGTACAACAACATTATCAACTTATTTGAAAAAAACTAATTAATAGGTGTTTTTTAACAACTTATAGCGTATTTTAGTTAATAAATGACGTTTAACATATTCTTAAATAAGTTATACCAAATAAGAACAAATTATAAAAAGCTAATTCTCAAAATTTCATTTTTTGGTACTTATTAATTTATGCACAAAAAACTTGTACCTCACTTAAAAAAATTACTAATAATCTATTCCAAATAGGACCTTAGAATTTTATTTATTTTTTGCTCAAAAGTCGCTTTTCTTAAATTATTTACTTTAGGCATTTTAGTTATTTTTTTAATAAGAGGAGCAAGTACAAAAAATTATAAGACCTTCCAAATTTAAAATTACAGTACTTCCAAAATTATACAAATAAATATTCTTGCACTTTATTGCTTTAAATACACTTACTACTTTAGTCATTATTTTTGTGATGGAGAGAGTACGATTCTATTTGTATCTATTCATTAAAAGTTATGAATAAAAAGATAGAAAATAAATTATTCTACTAAATTAAAACTCATTAGAAAAAGAAAATAGATTAAGGGTAATATAAAAATATAATTACAATATTTTCCTAAAAAAATACAAAAGACAATAATCTTAAAATAATTATCGCCTCCTAAATAAATGGAGTACAAAATATATTTTGACTGTAAATATATAAAATTAAGAATTAATGAAAGCAATGTATAATTAATATAATACTTCTTTCATCCCAAATTAATACTCATTTTAGCTCAATACACACATATTAAATTTAACAATTAATATTAATGTATAATTTTATTTTTATCCCTTTATTGAAAATTGTTAGCACGAGTGAGACGAAACATAAATAATTTTAGTGAATTAAACGTTATTGAAAAAACAAAAAGGATTAGGATAAAGTAGAAAAATAATTGATAAATTTCTATAAAAAAATTAAAAATGATAATTATTTTAAAATATTTTTAAAAAAAAAAAACTATAATTTAAATAAAAAAATATAAATGTATAAATAATAGGAGCATACGGAAATAGCCAGGAAACCATGCAAAGGTTTCCACGTCATCTTCCATTCTCCATTTTCTAATCAGAAACACGCTTGCACTTTCTCGCTCCTCAATCTTCTATGTGAGCACTCAAATACATATATTCCATCCGACCTATTTAATTTGTAATAATTTAATTTTATATAAAATTTAAAAAATATATTTAATAATATAATTTTAATTAAAAAATTAAAAAATAATAATTAAAATAATAAAATTATATTTAATAAAATATAAATAATATAAATAATTAATATTATTAAATTTTTTAAATTAAATATATTACAAATAAAATACGACATCAAAATAAATAAATAAATATTACAATATAAATATAACAGAACGGAGAGAGAGTACGTACATGCATCTCACATTTTCTCCAGCCGACAATATTTTCTTGAAACTCCTCTTTCTTTCTCTCAATCTTAGAGAAGAACATGTCGGCGTCGAAGCGTTACCAAAACGTTGTCGTAATGAGGCACGGCGACCGCATCGACAACTTCGAGCCACTGTGGGCGTCGAGCGCGGCCAGAAAGTGGGACCCGCCTCTTGTTGAAGAGGGCAAAACTCGGACCTTCTTCACGGGTCTGCAGCTCCGTGACCACCTGGGTTTCCCGATCCATCGGGTTTTTGTATCGCCGTTTCGGCGATGCCTCCAGACGGCCTCCGAAGTGGTCTATGCTCTCTGCGCCGAAAAAGATGACCCTACACAGATGTCATCCAAGGGAGTCACCATTGATCCTTTAAAACTCAAGGTCTGTATTTTTTTTTTTTTTTTCTTCTTCACAACGGTAGACTTTTCAAGCAATTGACTGTATGTATGGTCTTATGTTACCTAAACAATAGTTCATGTCCATAACAAATAGTTCATACATCAGTACTAATAACAAATAGTTCATTTGATTGGAAATATTTCGTATATAATTTATTTTTTTATTTATTAAAAAATATTAAATTTATTTAAATAAATAAATAAATATAATTTAACAAACTATGTACTTAGTCTAAAAGAATGTGAAACAAGACAGTGGAAAAAGAGATCTGATTGGACCCAGTCTTCTAATATTAGTATTAAACTTGTCGGGCGTTGACGGAATGGACCCTGTTCATATGCCAAAAACCTTTGAACATATAAAGTCAGAATTCATAAATGTTGGAACTGAATTTTTAGACCCAAGACCGACCGTATTACCTTCTAACACACGTAAAAATAAAACTTGAACAATTCAAAGAAGCATAAATTTAAGAGATCACGACAGTTGTAACAAATGTTTATGTAGTTGTGTGAGTATGAATATTTTAAATGATATATTTTTTAATATTAATTTATTAAAAATATATTTTTTAAAACATTCATGTTCACGTAACAACGTACGCATGTATTCACACATATTTTTCCCTTTTTTTCTCAAAATTTAATACCCTATTTTTCCTAAAAGGAATAAGTCTAGATACCCTTTTCATCGTCTATAAAAAAGAATGACTTATTCTATCACTTTTAGTTTGTAATTATTTTCTTATTCTCACTTTATATCACATCAAAATTCTTTTTTTTTTCTCTTTATCATTATAAAATATATTTGTAAGGGCAATTTTGTCAAAAAAAAAATACTCTCTCCTAAAAAATTAATTTTCTTAATTTATTTATTTTATCTATTTTATTCATTATTTTTAAGATGGAGAGAATATAAAATTTTACATAATTATATAAATTGATGCATATTACTACCAAGGACGTGCCATGTACCACTGCTTGCCTATAAGTTAGTTGGCAAACGACTTATGTAACAAGATAGTGAATTATATAAATTGGTGTAAATATAAATAGTTAGGTGAGTATCTTTTTACATAATTATATAAAGCAAAATTTTTTACAAAATAAATTTTTTTCCAGTAAAACAGTGTAATTATGTAAAAAGATGCTCACATTTTGTTTTAATGAGGTTGTGACGAAAGTCAGTAAACTGCAATCACTATAGAATTTTTATTTTATTTTATGAGCTTTTCTTTATTCTTCTGTTAAATATAACAAACTGATAGATCAAAGTTTATTTTCGAAGGTCTAAGACTGATTTTATTTAATACCATCTAACACACGCAAAAATAAAACTTGAACAATTCATAGAAGCATAAATTTAAGATGTCGTGGGAGGTAAGCAAATATTTATATAGTTGTGTGATCACTTCGGTCTGCTTTAGCTCTAGTGGGCGTGGTTCTATAGTTCTTTTGGCCTTCTTTCGTGTCGTAAAATATTTTAAATGATGTATTTTTTAATGTTAATTTATTAGGGGTGCATCTTTTAAAGTACTCATGTTTACCCAACTATGCAAGTATTTGCTTATGCCATTTTCTTAAAATTTAATACTTTATTCATTTTGAAAAGTATGACTCATATTTTTTACACAAATAATAAGATATTTTGAAAACATATATATACACTATATTTTCTATATGTTTTTACATTCTTAACATATTTGTATATTATATTTTTTAATATAATAAAAATATATTAAATATACAATGTATAAATATATTTTTAAAAGTATCAAAAATCTTGACTATTATTTTCGGGACGGAGGGAGTATAAACTTTTATATGATTATATAAATTGATGCATATTACTCGCTAGGACCTCCCATGTACCACTGCTTGCCCATAAATTAGTTGGTAATCAACTCATGTAACAAGATTGCGAATTACATAAGTTGTGTTCTTAATCTTACCTAAGAATTATATAATATGTTCTTCTTCTTACCTTTTACCAATTAAAAATTGTAAATAACTTTTTCCTTTATAGTGTACATGCGCAATATAAAATTTTAAAAATATGTACTTAAAAAAAATTGTCGAATAAATATTCCTCATGCATTGCACGACTTAAAACTAGTTTTCTTTCATAAAGTTGTAGACCTAGAGTCATTTTGTATTATCATGAATAAAATATAACTTCTTTTTATTTATAGAACATATTTTTTTACACAAATGAAACTTTATTTTGTATTATCACGAATAAAAAAAAATTATCGAGTGAATTTTTTACAAAATAAATTTTTTTCCGTAAAACAGTGTTATTATGTAAAGAGATGCTCGATTTTTGTTTTAATGAAAAGATAGTAATCTGCAATTACTATAGACTGTTTTTATTGTATGAACTTTTCTTTGGTCTTTTGTTGAATATAACAAATTGATAGATCAAAGTTTACTTTCGAAGGTTTATGAAGACCAAAGACTGATTCAAATTGTTAACAATACGAATAAAGCAATTTAGAAAAATGAAATTGTTGATTTCAAGAATCATCTGTGCCCTAATTAACCATGTAATGTTCCCTAATGAATCTAGGATTTTTGTTTCATGAAACATAGGCAGTATAAGGGGGAGTTGATTAAGACTTGTCCTCTCCTATGACATTTAATTAAATCAATAAATAAGAAGTAAAAAGGAATAAGATAGTTCTAAAAATGTATGCGTCAATGAAAATATTTAATTGCAAATATTGATGGAGAGTAGGGCTTAGATATGAAGGCCTAGCTTGAGGAACAAGTGAAAGTTGATTGGAGAGATAATCACCCAAATAGGTTATAGAGTCCCACTTGGATTGGAAATACATGGGCCTAGGTAGATGTCTTCTAATCTGATGACAAGTGGAATAAGTAAATGAAACTGCACCCTAGGATTTTTCAGGTCGGTCGAACCGGAGGCTGGATTGAACTTCATACCCTAGTCATGTTTTCGGTCGAACTCCAACAGAAGTATTGTCTGCATTAAAACTTTAATGTTTCTCATTATCTAGGTATCTGTAGAGTATGGTTTATGTGAGATGATGAACAATATAACCATAAGGCCTCAAGTGGCCCCTAAAGATGGGAACTTCAACTTCAATATCTCCGAGTGTGAAGCCAACTTACCTGCGGGGACAGTGGATCACTCATCAGAACGAGTGTATCGAAAGGTAAAAACAATCAATCTGCTTTATATCATAGATTCTAAATATGGAAATTATTGGATATTCCGACATTTTGTTCATTTATTTATGCGCTCCAGTTGCCACAATGGGAGGAGTCAGTGGCGGATGCTAGAGATCGATACGTGCAAGTTATCAAGGCCCTTGCTGATAAATACCCTTCGGAAAACTTGTTACTCGTGACACATGGTAACTAGTGCCTCAAATGCTCCAAAAAAAAAAAAAAAAAAAACACAGTAGAAAGTCTCCCGATTTATGCTCCCGCCGTTCCACAAAAAAAGAGAAAAAAATCTTGCTTCCAAAATTTTATATTTTATATTTTAATCCCAGACTTAACCCACATGTAATGATTATTTGATTCTGATGATTTCACAGTGAAATTGTGATATCAATTTACTTTGTCATCAACAAAAATGGGATTTTGCTTGTGGAATGGGTAGTGTGTGTGTTTTAGGGAAGTTAGTAACTAGTTATGTTGTTTCCAAAATGCATACTCTTTCTTGAGTTTCTGACTATCTTTTACGCAGGGGAAGGAGTTAGGGTTTCCCGATCTGCATTTTCGGAGGACACTACTAACTACAAAGTTGAATATTGTGCATATTCCCTATTGAAGAGACCTATCATGTTCCATAAAGATAATACCACATTTACTGCTGGTAACTTTGAGTCGATACTTCATGTAGGCCAGACTGGTTTCAGCTATATCCAGCCAGATAACTGATTTAGGACGTCTGCATGCACAGACATCCTCACTCTCCAAGAAATTAACAAGTTGAAATCATTCTGATCTAAGGATTTGGTTAAATAGATGTGGTTAAGCACTTAATTAAGCCCTGGCAAAAACTATGCCATGGGAATATTTTTGTGATAGTAACACAATTGTTATGTACTGTATTATCAAAATTTGGGGTTGCATTTTTTCCCTTTATTGTTTCTGTTTATTTCAAAGTTGGAAATTGCTAATTAAAACCCACGTATACAAAATTCATAAATACCTAACAAACATTGTTTTTCTTGAATTTGGCTTCCATCTATTACACATTCCAGACAATTTCACATAATATACCAAAATACATAATTCTTGATATTATAATTTAGATCAAAATCTATAATTAAACTTTTAATGTTGAGTTGTTTTATTATTATAAAAATGAAAGTAATCCGATATTCTTTTTACCATTTGATTAACATATACATGCATATTTATCGTACTTTTAATGGTTGAAAGATGTTATGAATTCTTAACGGTGAAAATATTTTTAATAATTCTAGTTTTTTGCAAGTGTAACTTTGTATTATAGATTATTTATTAACATAGTTGGATCATTAAAACAAGTATGTTCAAATAGAAAAATTGGTATACTGAGTAAAGCTGCGTGAAAGATATAATAGAGGGAGCCAAATGGATTTTTCTTTGTTCTTTTCCTTTGCCAGTTAAGGAAATCTTTTGAGATACCTATACATAATCTAATATAAATTTATTGGGCGTGAATAGTTGGTGACAGTATTCTAAAAATCGGTAAGCGAATTTTGGTAGTAAAGAGATGGTCTAGCATCTAAACATTCTTAATCGGTTATAAACAAAAATTAATCGATCTTAAATGCCTAACTCATCTAAATGTTTCTTGTTAGAACTTTCTAGGATTAATTCGAAAATTAATCAAAATTAAAAAAATAAATAAATTAGAACAGTGGTGGTGGGTGGTATATTCCGCAAATTCATTTGTTAATCGAGTATGCACGAAACTATTTTAGTTGAGTTTTCTAGATATCTTATTAGCAATTATTCAATAAATACTTTTTCAAAGTGATTTTTCTTGAAACAAATGAGTCTGTTAATAGGCGTGCTTACCTTGGGTTGTCCAAACTCTTTACTGCCTGCCTGAGTTTAGGTCGAGCCCAATTAATAAGAAAACTACTTATCGGATTTTCGGTCACGCTGGGTCGGTTCGAGAGTTTGGCTTACTCATGTTTCAAGCAAGCCCGTTCCAACGAAATTGCTTAAGCCTCAATTCGGGTTTTGGGGTTTTTCCTCTTTTGTACTAGATAAATATCACGCATTTTGTGCATAGTATTCGTCATAATTCTTTTGATATAAATTTCAATATATATATATATATATATATATATATAACATAATATAATAGAATAATTTATAGTAGATATTTTATGCAAGCCTGCTAATTAAGCCTTTATAAACAAAGAAACTGCTAGGAGCTTGCTAGAAAGAGTAAACAAGAAGAATTCTTAAGGAAGATGAGAAACTTTTATTAGTATGAAGGAATGCTTACAAATCTTGAATGGATTGGCCACATGAAGACCTTATCTATTTATACTACACCATCTTCTAAAACATACAGTGGTGATCGTTTCGATATAACGGTTACAATCAAGCATCCGGAATAATCTATTGATCGGGATTCAGTGCAAATTTACACCAATCAAATTATAATATAAAAAATATCGATCCCAAAAAAAATTGTAATTTACTAACTATGTATCACTTTACATAATTCTTTACTTATCTAACTAATTAATAAAGTTTTGATTTTTAAGAAACTAATTTACAAAACAAAATTAGGGTTTTAACCAATAATAAGAAAGCGTGTTAAGATTTTGACTTCACCTACCCATTCATAATCAGATCAATTGGTTTATCATGCAAGTTATGGAATTTATTCTGTTGTAATAGTGGAATCTCCCTAAATTAGTTGCTACTCTATCTCTAGTTATAACCCCCTACTTCAATTATTAACCCCATAGTCTCCATGCGAAATTTAAATAATATGAAGAGTATTAAGTTTTATGGAATTTTCCAGATTCACTTACCATCACAATTCGTTTAAATATAGTTACTACAAAAACTACACAAATAACCTAGACTATCTCTAGCTAAATTTAATTTGTGGTTATGTTTCACACGAGTTCTCACTAGTATTTTCCTCTCGGTACTTGAACTAAGTGACAAAATTCATCTAAATATTGATTAGTTATCTAAAAATATTAAGAACATGAAATATAACTCGCAACATAATAAATTCACATAAAAGTATAATAAAACGATAGATCTAATTAATCATGAGCATGATCCATCTAATCTTAGCACAAAGAAAATTAGAACATAATAAAATTAAAGAAATAAAAAGAAAAGATGATAGAACAATAGTTACTTGTATAAAAATCATTCGCCTTGCGTTGAGTCTTCCTACCGAGTACCGTCTCTACAATACTACTACTAAACTACTAACTATGAATTATGAAAATTGAGTACATGATACATAAATTAGTTTGAGATCTAAGCTATTTATAGGACCAAAATTACAATCCGAATCTAACTCAAATTCGTGCATGAATGGTCCGGATTGAATCCCTCTTTCAGAATCGGAACATGAATCAAAAAATTGTGTGCGGCCATCTCCCACGGTCTACCTGTGGCCCGTGCCACGGCCTACCCGTGGCCCATGCCACGGCCATGGCTATCCCCACGGTTCACCGGGAGCTGTTGAATTGTGCCTTTTTTGTCCGTTTTGCCATTTCTTCAGCCCAACTGCGTTCTTTGTCCGTTCCAAGCCCAAATTTGCGTGAAAATAGACCCAAAAATCTACCAAAAAAACCCAAATAAGGAGTAGTGATTCAAACTAAATATATAACAATTATTGTATATTTGATTTAGCTTTTTAAGCAAAAATTAA
>JAUMHB010101419.1:0-10200 GCA_032359685.1 Pittosporum tobira
GCTAAGTATAATAATTCAAGAAATAATTTATCTGCTATTCATAAAAAAAAATGAGTATCTGAAAAATAAAACATTAAAAAAAAATCCAATCGCAAATTTAACTTTCCAAAATTGTTTTTAGAGGGGTAAAAGAAAATTATGATAGTTGAGCAATTTTGAAACATATTGAAATATTCAACCATAAAACAAATTATATGAGGGGTAAAAGAAAATAAAGTACGAGATAAATTACAACAAATTGCTTGAAACATGCCAGAAGCTTTTTTTTGCTATTTAAATATTATAGATCCATTATTTCCTCTATTTTTTTAATGCTAATAATAGAAACGAAAAAAAAACCACAAATTAAAAAAGAATGTATCAAAATCTTTTATGCTAAAATTATTAATAGGGTGTAAATTTATTAATAAAACAAAATTTTTGATTATTTTATTTGTTTTTTTTTTTTTTTTTTTTTTTTGCGATGTGACTCTTTATGTGCCCATCTTTGTCTTGTAAAATTTCTATCTAATATTTTTTTTTGCAATCAAAAAACATATAAAATAATGATTAGAAGAATTTAAAGGAGAGAACTGATAGAGATGAAGTTGAAGCATAGTGAAAGATATAGACAAAAGAGTTATTTTATTTTTGAAAAATGGAGAAAATGTTGACAATAGAAAAGAGGTAAGTAGTCAACCACCTATATAATCGATACTAAAGAAAACGAAGAAACCTTGCATGAAAAAGGAGAGAGCAATGAATTTTGAAATTGCTATAATTAGCTATATTGGATAATCAATTATAACTGATAAAAAGAAAATAAATTATGGTTTATAGGATGAGAAAGTTGAGTTATAATAGAAGTTATCAGTTAATATAAACAAATTAGGGATAAGAGGGATTATAGCAAAGAGCCAAAAATAAAAAATTAAAAATTAAAAGATAGAGTGTCACGTGGATAGACTGAGAGAGCAATATTACATACTCTCAGTTTTAGCTTTTATATATTATAATACTCCATCCGTTCCAAAAAAATAAGATCGGATAACTTTTTTTTGTCTCAAAATGGATGATATAGGCATATACATAAATAAAATTATATGGTATATGTTTAAAAAAAAGAATTTTATAAGGATACTCAAATTTTTTGTGACTCCAAATATTTTTCATCAAAAGTTACTTTTATTAATTTGCAAACTTTAGGTATTTTAGTCATTTTTTTAGAAACGGATGAAATATATCATATTTATATTAAGATGTTTGGAAGATAATTATCGAGTTTATTGCCTTCAGATTATGAGTAACATGCCAATGAGATATTAACTCAATGGTTAATATGGATTTCTTACCCATCATTACATAATTAATGGTAACATGATTCTTTTACATTATTATGAATTAATAATGTAGAATCTTATCTTCTTTATTGGTAAAATTTCTTGCCATTATTATGAATATCTGGTTGATTTGAGATTAATATAATTATAAGTATTGTATAACGATTGATATCACCTGCTCAAGGAAAAGGTAAAGAAGAAAAAAAATTAACAGGGAGACTTGTTTAAATCATTTACAATCTTTATATCATTTAACATATTAAGGAATTACTAAGTTTTTAATCAATTTTAGACTGCTTAGAAAAAAATAAAAAACATAATCTTCGGAGATATCAAGAGCGAGGTCAATTGCTTAATATTTAGAGGTTAAATATTATCACGTGACGTTCTTTCCAAGAAATATAACAATTAAATAAATATAATAATAATAAATAATATTCCCTCAATCTCAAAATAAATACAACACTTTTTTGACAGTTGTGTGACTTCAGGCTAGGGGTGTAAACGAGTCGAATCGAATTAAATATTAATGTGCTCAGATTTTACTTGTATATTTAATGAACTTGAAATGAAGTTTGTGTATGTCTCATTTAACTATCGAATTAAGACCGGATACGAATCGAGCCCGAGTAATTTGAAGTTTTCGAGCGAATACCATTGGACATCAAAACAAAAAAATAATTTGATAAGGTTCAAATAATTTATCGAACTTTAAAATGTGCTCATATTATACTCGTTAATATTTCGAATCGAGCTCAAATAAAACTTTTAACCGAACGATCTCAAATAAATTTCGAACCGTTTGGTTCTATTTACAAACTTATTTAAGGCTCGTAAAAAGTATATACAAGTAAAAATTTTAATTAATTTTTTTCTTTTTAATATATTCATATGTTGTATTTTAAATTATAATTTAAATATTTTAAAAATAAATTATTCTAATATATTTTTTATACTGTTTAAAATTTGTATCACATAATTATCAAAAAATATTATATTTATTTTATGACGGAGGAATATTTAAAATAAATAAATGAAAACGCCATTAGTTCAAACCTTGCCTGCCGGCCTGCAATATACAATATTTGCTGCTGGATGCTTTGGGTCTACACGTCCGCTTAAAATTAATATTGGTTTGTTAGGAAAATAATAGTATTATACAATTATACAAGCAACAAGGAAATGTACACTTTGACCAACCCACTCCCAGGTCCTTGGAGCCCATTGGCTAACTGAATTGAAAGGTAACTTCGATATTCTCGCATAGAGAAGCCAAAATAGACCCAAGCCCGGTACCTGGACTGGGCCTCGCCTGATCAAGGCCTAGACTGATCCAACCCAGTCCAGTCTTTCTAAGGACCAACAAGCTTAAACTGGCTGGAGAATTGGATTGAAAACTGGACTAAAGACCGGCCTGATCCAGGTCAGTCTTTGGACCGGTCTCAATCAAAGTCTGACCTGAACCCAGGTCCGGTCTTTTATTAAAGACTGCTCAGAGTCTGGTAATAAGCCCAATATGTTAGACTGTTTCAGCCAAACGAAAAGGCAGACTCAAGTGCCCAACGACAAATTTTTCAGTCTTGGGCTTCTGGTGGGCATCCTTCGCGATTCTGCTCCTTTAGTCTACAATGATGCCCACTTGCATAGTACCATGTCCAATCACCCGTTCACTCTAAGTCTCCAAAAAAACATCACTCTAAGTTTTTTTGAAGATGGTAAGTTTTTAGCCGTTAGTTTGGAATTATTTCAAAGTAGTGAGATTATGTGGGTCAGCTGAGCTCGAAAGGGGTAGCCGGTCGTCGGCTAGGAGCTTTGGCCGGCAACGAAAAAAAGCAGCTTCACACTAGTCCACTCGTAACTTACACGGCTAAGTTCCAACTCTATGTTGATAAGAAAAAAGAAAATCCCCTAAGAAGAAGACTTTCAACTATTCCACCTAAAAAGATGAACTGATTTTTCATTATCTTAATTGAAGTAATGATCCCCCCAAAAATTTGGGAGGATTATTACTTCAACTAGTCCCCATGTTCGTTAAAAGCAATATGCAAGAGTTGCAATAAATTACTTGTATTGGGAGACAACTCTACACTTAATCGACATCACTAGTTTTGCATCTTAAAGCAAGCTCCCGAATCCTCTCAAGTTCAAATTGACAACACTGGACATATTTGGAACAACGATCAAATTTTACAAGTTTTACAAAGGGATTTGCAAATGAAGGGTACGATCCAATGTGATTTTATGTTAAACCATTTTGACAACAAAACATTGACGAACTATATCCACAAAGGCCTACAACCGAAATATCAAAAGGTTAATAAATCTACTACTAGATGTGATTCATTTAAACAATAGTATATAAAAGTTTTAAAAACGTTAATAAAATATTTTGAAAAATTTGAAAGTAAAGTTAGTTTAATTAGTGATTTTTGGAGTGATATTCACAAATTGAGCATTTCCTATATTTGTATAACATGTCTTTAGATTGATCCAATTATGTGGGAAATGTCAAAGAGAATAATTGCATTCGAAAGTTTTGAATTCCCACACACCGTTATTGATATTTATCAAGTTATTATGTCATGCATACATGAATTTAAAATAAAAGACAAAATCTTGAGTATTAATTTTGATAATACTTCTTCTAATACGACGGCTATTTCAATGTTACAAAGAGATAAAAAAATCTTATTTTAAATGATATTTTTTTCATACTAGATATACATGCAACATTATAAATTTAATTGTTCAATCCGGTTTTAATTATGTGGATGTACAAATTTCAAAAATTAAAAATATGTTACTTTATATATATAGTGCACCCAAAAGAAAACAAGAGTTTAAAAAATTTGCAATTTCACAAGGTCAAAAAATTTTTAAACCGGAACTTGATATGCTGGTTAGATAGAACTCTACTTATAAACTTTTGCATAGAGCCATTCGTAAAAAATCTCTACTCGTGGAATTTTGCACTAATTTTGTTGTGCATGACATAAAAATGATGATTGGGAAATTCTTGAGACACTTTTATGTATTTTAGAAATTTTTTACAATTCTACAAAAACTTTATCCGGTAATTATTATCCTACTTACTTTTGGGAGAAATTTTGATAATCACAAATATGTTCAAAGAATATAAGACACAATATTTTTGGAAACCACTTATTTCTGTAATGGAGGCAAAATATTTGAACATATGCCTCCTATATTTTCTTGTGCTGTGACTTTAAATCCTACACTTGGGTTTGAAGGTGTAACAAAAATTCTGATCGTGACTAAGTGAAAGACACCAATCAAATTATAGTATAAAAGATTATTGGTCTCATGGAGACTGATGTCAACTATATATATACCATTATTTTTAGCTTTTATTTTATCTAACAAAATAATAAAGTTTTGATTTTTATAAACTAAGCTATTACTTTCTAACGACTAGAGAGATAAACTACAAAACTAAGTCACTATTTGGTTGTTTTCTAACAGAACTTGTGATGAGGGAAGGGCTCTTTATATAAGGAAGGTTGGTGTGCTAATATATTATTCATGACATTATCTAGTAACAAAATATATCCACTAAAATATTTTTCGAAAGTATTTTCTTTTTCTCTTTTCTATTTATTTCTTGGACTTGGGCTTTCACTTGAATTTGATAAACTTCTTGAGAGTTTGGTTCTTTTAGGCTCTATTTATCTTCAATTGGATTTCTTGGACTTCTTAAAATTGGAGTTCTTTTTAGCAGTGTTGTAAAACTCAGTGGGCGGACTAATTCGGCGGAGAGAGAGTCTAGCGCCTAGGGCGAATACTTAAGAAGTACTCATTTTTCTATGCGTTTTTCAACTCGGTCTATATATTTATTTTTTAAATATTTTTTTTGTGTATAAAAATTATAAGTTGGTATTCATATATTTATATGATGTTATTATACACAAGATATAAGGTATGCAAGTGAAAATAATAAAATAAAAAATTAAAATGTTTAGAAAGATTAATCGTTACTTTAGCATGTAAAACAAATAGAAGAATAAAAAATCATATAACTAAAATTAAATGAGTGATGGTACATTGTCGGCACTTTGAAGTTTTTAATTGTTGTTGTCGATTATTAATTTAGCAGATGAGCTGATTTGAGAAGGTATGATTGATTATGGATTTTAATCATGACAAAATATCAAAAAATAACTTAGGGAATAAAAGTGGGTAAGCAAAAAAAAAAGTTGACTGTATTGCAAGTTTGACCTGCCCAAATCTGCTCAGCCTGCCTAATCGGCAGCCCAGGTCTGCCTAGTCGGCCGCCTAGAATGCCTAATTGTCCGACTCAAGTTTTTAGCCGATTTAGAGATACTCGACTCGTTTTACTTCTGAGAACGACTAGGTGGCCGCCTAAAGTGAGTTTTAAAACACTGTTTTTTAGACTTTTTTTATCAACATTTTAACTTGTAGCAAAATATTCTTGAGTTCTATAAAATTATGATAACACTCATTAGTTAGTGTAAATATAAATATAAAATATAGGAACAATAGATGTGACATTTTCGGACTAATCATACATACATACATAGTATATATATATATACACACAGACACACACAAACATATATACAAAATGATTTTTAATTTAGAAATTAAGAGATGTTTTAAGAATCACCTAATTGTCATGATTAATTAATTAGCCAACCACCATTGTCCCACCTACTTTCTTGAGCGTTGTAGCGTAACAAGCGTTATAATGTAACGGATAGGGTTGTCATAAATTTTCTTATTAATTTGGTCAAATTTGACCCGAGAACTTATACTATATATGTAACTTCAGGTCCGTTCTAATTCTTCATTTTAGATCACCATGATTTCTCTTTGACACACAACACACACTTTTTCCCTAACAATCACCCCTTACTGCACTATTGTGATCCACACACTGAATCACTGATGAAGGAGGACCTTTAACACAAAAGCCCCAAATTATTCTATCTTCAATCTCTACACTTGAGTATTTTTCAATAACTAGCTTGTTACTTGGTTGCCTCATCACTTTCTTCTCCTCCTCCCCCTATGTTGCTCCTGCTAGTGCTAAATTCAAAACAAACAATGAAGAGGATGCTCCGCATGTCATGGATGGGAGTTCAAAGCATCTAGTAGATGGTAATTTTTTTTTATTTAATCTTTAATGTCATATTTCTATTAATTATGCATTCATAAGAAATACTGTATAAATGAGAATGTTACATTTGTTGTTCCCAAATCATTCATATGATTATTGAATTTATAAAAATCATAAGAAAAAGTTTATCTTATATTTATTCTCTGGTGAATAATGTATTATGTCATTAACTGTGTTGTTAAGTCTCGTTGATAATAGCCTTGCTGATACTTTGTTGATTACATTTTAAAACTCAAACAAAATTTCCAAGTATAGCCCCTATATAGTTTTGGTATTATACAATAGTTAACCAATATATAATATCATCCAATTTAATAGATTCGAGGGTTCAACAAAATTTATTTTTCCTAATAAAAATCATTCATCCATGCTTGTGATGCCGTTCTCAAGTTTACTATTTTACCTTACAAACATGTAACTCTTCCTTATGAAAAAAATAAATAAAATGAACATGTAACTCTTTCATTATACAATATCTGAAACTAATTCATTGATAAAAATAGGCATTTGAAATTCATTTCAAAATTTGTCAATTTTGAGATTATCTAAACTTTATGCGGAATCTCAAATAGCAGAAATTTGAGAACTCAGCACTTTTCATTGAAAAAGTCATATGTAAAAACACTTTTCTATTAACATTTGGATTAGTAATTACCCTAGTTAATTAGTCTATAAACCAAGCAATGCTTATGTTTTCTATTTAAACAATTATATTTCAAATTAAACATTAAAATCAATGAAAATACTTTACTATCTATCTCCACAAGAGTCTATAATGTTAAGCATGGTCTACCTAAAAATGTTTAAGTTTTGTATTTTCATTGATTTTAATGTTCAATTTAAAAAAAAAAAAAAAAATGATATTCACAGGTTAAAATGAAAAACATGTAAAAGTTTGTTCTCTAATCCACCTACGCGGTGTGGCCCCTACTATCTCTCTCGGTTGATACTTGAGAATTGCTTCCTTCTCCCTACTACCTACCTAATTACTTATTTGGCTATTTTTTTTTTTTTTTTTTTATGTTTTAACTTTGTTTTGTAGCATGTCGATGGGATTGTTGCAAGGATCTTCTTCCCCAGCGTAGTATTATTTTGATAAGAGGTCAGTAGCTTGAGGTTATTTCAAGTATTCATTTTACCCTTCAAAGGGCTTTAAGTGGTAGTTACTTACGACCACACTACACGACATAACAACTATTTATACGAGTTATTTGATACATTTTTTTTTTAAAGAAGCATCCAAACATTGCATTCAAGCTTCACTAAAAAGTATTTTTTAAGAATGCTCCCCTTGATAATATAATGCACAAATGAGTTTGACTTATGATTTTGGATGCCCAATTGTAGGCTTTTTTTGAATTTTTCTACTATTTTAGCAAGTTTGATCGGGATAAATACTGTATCAATATAAGTGGTCCAATTTGTAAATCTTGTTATTTGTTCTACAAATGTGTTTGGGAGCTTTTTGGACTTGTTCTATTAATAATTACTTTTTTTAGGGATTAATAAGTACAAATAGTTACTTATGGTCTTTAGTGAAACTATTAGTTAATCCATCCAACTTGAGTGGGTGGGCCAGTTGCCCAAAGGCAAGCTTCATTTCCAACTGTTATTACTGGTCTAAAATTCCAAAAACAATCCTCATTACACATTTAAAACACTTATCTACATCTAACCAATTTCATTCAATTTTATCCTCAGTTGCTTTCAATTCTTTTAAATCTCATGTTAAATTTTTTTTTTTGTATACAGTTATCAATTCATTTTTATTAATTTTAATTAATTTAAATATTTTTATCTATTTGTTCCACTGCATGGATTCCCAACTTTTAACTTTTAAGAAATTTGTTTCGTTGCACAGGTTCCAACAGCAACAACAATGAAAACTCAAACAATGGGATTAACGTCGTGCATTTCCCTGGAGCTGCCGTTAACAGTCCTCCCTGTGCATGCGAAAATCACAGATGAGGCTAAGGACACCGTGAATCAATGCGAATGACCAAATTCATCACCTTCATAACATATGAGGGCCACGAGAACACTTCGACGACAGCAGAGCTAGGATCTCATCTGGGCAATGAAAACGCTAGAGATGCCAGATTATGCGGCCGCGCTCAGTGTTTACTTGGCCAAATATCGCAACTCAAGGCGGTGTCATAAGCCCTTTGAAAGTATGCACCACCAGCGATTCATGGAGCAGGGGCCAGACCGACGACCCAGCCATGTTTGCTTGTGTGGCCTCAGGTTACACATCCTATGAGTGGAGGTGATGTTGGGAGCTCATCATGTGAATTTCCAATCGATCAAGAGGGTATTAAAGGATTAACGGGACAGGAGTGAACTTTTCGTCTTTGAAGAAATTATTTGGTAGCATATGCGAGAGATTTTTTTTTTTTTTAATTTTTTATTTTTTGACGGTTCTGGCTTTAACTTTTGCCATCAAAGATGTATTGGTAATAGTTACAATGAAAATCTACCACACCATTGCTTTTCTTTCTCTGTCTGATCCCACAAATATTACAAAGCTACTAAGAAAAAGAATCCCAAAAATCCAGTTATTAACCGTAACTTTAGCTATTAACCTACATTTTGGTAGTTGGGATTCTCAAAATTCAGAATTTAATTACTCTCTTTATTCTTGAATGGCCTACTCCACAAACTCAATCTCTGGGCTCAACTCCCGCGTGCTTCTCATCACCACCACAATCACCAACAACTACAACTCTTTCAAGCTCGTGATCCCCACGACCAATTCATCTAGTTGTCTTATTTCAATACGGTCATTGGTGTTGGAGATTACTCGTAGCGATCGAAGCAGAAATAAATCTACAATTAGACCATCTCATCAAAATTGGTATATTAATTCACAACTAGAAAACTGGGTTACCTATAGCAATGGCCAAATCGGAAATGTTCCTATATGTACAAGTTCTTTTGAGGCAGAACAACTGAAAGGGATGGCAAAAAACAACTGAAAAAGCGAAATCAAGGAAAGGTTTGCAAAGTTGGAGAACTTTGTGGGCAAACTGGTGGGCGACATTGTTCCTCTTGCAACTCATTACAACACGATAAATATTGAAATGCAGGAGATGCAAAAGGACATGTCAAAAATGAACAATAACGGAACCGAATGGATGGACGAGTTTGAAAACTTGTTGGAAAATATGGCAAGCATGGATGAGAACATGAAAGAAAATCACCTGTGCATTGAGGAGGAAATTGTCATAATCAGAAATGCAATGATGCATGCCAGTGGGCTTAAATCTGGCATGATTATTCATAAGGCAACATTTTTGAAACTCAAGGTCTATGCTAGCTAGAAGCATGGTGCCAAGACGTTGGGGAATTTCTTTTGGGATATGAAGCAGTATTTCTACGTTGCATATATCAAGGATGTTGAGATGGTGGACATTTCTTTTATTTACTTGACAGGCGATGCAGAACTATCGTGACACACACGGTTGCCTACAAATCAAGGACGACAATCAAACCATGGGCTGAAAGTTGAATTGATGACACAATTAATGCACACAAATTCGAGATCTCCTTGGATCATTATGGTGTGGTTCCATTCAATGAGGGCATTGAATTTCTCAAGTGTGGGTGGTTTGTTAGATTTTGAAAACCTTGGGATACCATAGTATTGCTTGGTACGCAGTTTGGCATGATGAAACATAATGCTATTAGGTCGGGGCAATGACACACTAAAAGATGGGTTTACAC
>JAUMHB010101430.1:0-10200 GCA_032359685.1 Pittosporum tobira
GGTATAATCTTTTCTTCTTTTGTTTGGTCTTTGGATTGTTTTATTAGCTTAAAATTACCTTTACTAAATGCATAATACAATCTGCTCCGGTGAGAATGTTACATTTCTTGATTGCGTATATTTCTAATGTTTCAGAAGCATGATTTCAAGATTATTGTTGCTCTGTGCCCTATTGCATTTATTAGAATTAGAATTTAGATTTCCAATTAGGACATTAATCATTTAATCTGGCCACAATTATTTTGAAGCTCTATAGTAATCCTACTTACACTCAAAATTTCACCACATACGCTCCATTAACCATGCATTTTTGGCGTATTTAATGCAAATTATGCTGTACTTTGCGGTGTACGTGAAAATATGGAGTGTAGATAGTAAAATTTTGATTGTAGATATCATTTTTCAAAAAATCTTGAAAAGAATTTCTCCGTATGTTTTAATCTGTTGTATGCAAACCTTTATATTTGAAAAAATCCAACTAAAAAGTAGGATCATCTTTCTCGATTGTGATAGAGTATATTTTATATATGCACTTGCTGTTTATATAGTTAAAATTAGGAGTTTTGTGATGGGCAATTAGGAAGGTGGGATAAAGAAACTGGCAGGCACAAGTTGAGCACATTTGAGTGGAGAATTGTTAACTAGAGTAGCATATGCGGCATTAGAGAATTCTTTAGTTGTATCCTGTTCATGTTTTAGAGAATTCATTTAGCACGCAAAAGAACAACTTACACACTATAAGGAAACTGTGATCAAGTTTGTTATGTTGTATTGGTTTTGTACGTAACATGATGCTTGGCTGCTACAAAAAATGAATTTGAGACAATCAAAGTGTCGCTTCTTTTGCTACCGAAAGCACATTTCATCACAGGAAACATAGCAAACTCATTACAGTTGATGTGGAAAGTTGATTTTATGTATGAATTATATACTTTATTAGCAAATTGAATTTTATTTATTAAAATTAACATATGTAATGTTCTTTCTTATGTTTCTATCATAAAGAATCTAATCCCAGCGTATGAGTTTGAGCAATTATATTATGCTAGTTGGTTAGTGATTTCTTAGATTTTAAAGCTAACAAGTCGTGTTGTGTTCGGGAGCAGTTACAAGGGATGGTGGTTCGACTCCCAAAGAAAGCTTGTCACATTTTAAGGAACTCAGAAGTGTTGCCTGTGGCATTCTTGCTGTTTGGGCTATGACTGCTGCCCCGCCAGTAGTTGCTGCAGATCAGGTTAGGAATACCAACATTTTATAACCAGCAATAGCTCGGTCTTGAATTAGTCGTCCTCTCTCTCAGCGCTGCTGAAAGTGTTTTTACCTCAGGGTATTGTGTTTTTAGTCCACAGAAAAAAAGGAGATAGGTCACCTCAATGTTTAATCTAGATTTATACAATCAAGATTGGGACTATAAAATTAAAAGTCTGCTTGGCACGGGTTATTGGCCTAGTATAGATAATTACAGCTTTATCGCATTAATTAATATTAAACCTTAATGTGACTGCTAATGTTTTTAGAAGATTTTGAAGCAACAAAAAACGAACTTGCCACAGTTCCTTCGCTGAAACAGCACAAACAAACAAACAAATAAATAAACAAGCAAATCATATTTTAATTTATATTGAGATGCCCCGGACCTTGCTACTTCGGTCTCACTGCCAATACCAATGTCTTCATTTTATGTTCTACAGACCATAAAAAGGTAAAACAATTGAAGTATTAATACTCTCTCTATCTTAAAAATAATGAATTAAAATTTTAATTTTTTAATATAAATTTAAATATATTATATATATAATTTTTAAAAAATTTAATATATTTGTATAACTTTTTAATTTATTAAAAATATATAATATATAAATATATATTTAAAATATTTTAAAATTTATGTCAACAAAGTCTCAAAAAATTATATTAAGATAATTTTTTCTAGAACGACAAGAGTGTGGGTATTAATTTAACGACAATTTCCTAACTTGTTAGCATATAACTTTACAGGTCATTCTTTGCTCATAGTAAAACTGTTCATAACTTATGTCAGTTATTTCGGGTCTGTTTGTTTCAGTTTATTGAAATGGATTATATTTTATTTTTAAAAATTAATTACCTTAAAATTAATTATTTTTATTAATTTTAAAAAAAATTATAGGTGAAGTATAATTCATATTGTCAACTTATTTGAAAAAAATTAACTAATAGGTGTTTTTTTTTTAACTTATAATTTATTTTAATTATAAAATAAATTTTAAACTGTTATGAAATAAAATGTGTCAAACAGGTAGGGCCGGGTTGATCATTGGTGCTGTTGGGTTGAGAGACGCTCCTGAAATTGGTTAAAAAAACAAATTAAAAATAATTAAACAAAAATGCTTAAAATGTATTTATTTTACACTTTTTCAGATAATGGTGTTTTATAATTTTAAATTTAATTAAAAAATTTATATTTTAATTTTTATATGTTTTTAACATTTGTATGATTAAATTATTTAATAAATGATTGAAATATTTTATTTTAAAAATAATCTTATATAAATTATTATAAATTAAATTTATATGTTTTTTAATTAATACTCTTTAATTCCTAAATAATTGTCGTTTTAGAGAAAAAAATTGTTTCAATTTAATTGTTATTTTCACATTTTAAAGTGAAAATTAAGGCATGATTTTCTTAATTTAATTTTCTTTCATTTTTTGTAATAAGTTTTGCTTTAATAAAGATTTTTCTTTATTTCTTTCTCTTTATCTTTTTTAGTATTCCGCTCAAACTAATAAAATAATAATTAATTTCTTTAATCTATGTATATGTCTTTAAATAGAAAAGTATTTAAAAATAGAAGTATTTTATAATTGAAATTCTATAAATTGGACAGAGAGAATAATAGTGCTCCATTCATCTCAAAAAATTAGATCGGATATTTTTTTTTCTTTGTTTCAAAATAAGTGATATAAACACATATATTAATAAAAATGTGGTATATATTTAAAAAAAATAATTTTATAGAGATACTTAAATTTTTTATAATTTAAAATTTTTTCTCTTATAAAAAATATATTTTTTAATTTACAAAATTTAATTATTATTATTATTTTTGTTTTTTTGAGACGGAAAAGCATGTGCCTTTGATGCTATCGCGATACTTCGGCGAACGTGCAATGTGCATGGCCTGTACAATAATTTAATGCCTGTTAAATTAGTTGGACGTGTGTTTAATGTTGTACCTATATTCCAAGTAGTTGGACCTGGTCATTCCTTGGTCTCTCTGTCTGCCAATCTTGTCTACTTTTTCTACTTTTATGTTTTTTACAAGCCCAATCTCCTTCTTCGGCTGTTCAAGCCATTTTAGTGTGCTTAAATGTAATTATCTTGGTTATTGCATAGAGTTCATGGCTGTTATGTTAATGCCAGTTTGTTGCTGCTGTGTTGATTATCGTTGGTACTTTTTTGACGGAAATATGTATCCCTACTAGTTGCACCTTTAGCTCAATCTGGTTATATACCCAAATAGATTGAGACTTTCTTTGTAGGAGATCCTGCAATCGTTATATTGGCAATGTCACTTGGCTCCAACTTGTAAGTTTGTAATGTTTTCTTTATAAACGAATCTTTTATGCTTTGCTCATGTATATGCTTATGCTTTTATGGGTTATTTCATGGAATGTTTTTTCTCTCTTTTTTTTTTCTTCCCTTTATGGTGCTCTGTAGGCGCATTTAGAACAAAAGATGGAACAAGAACGGCAGAATATTTGCACCTACGTTAGCCGAACGTGGATAAGTTCAGAATTATTCAATAGACTGTTCCGACCCAGGATAGTGGTCTAGTGATCGGCTGAGACATCTTCTTTGAAAATGCCGAGTCAGTTCCAGGTTGTGATTTACCTTTCACATTTCACTGTTTGCCATTTCTTTTACTTTAAAAAATGAGACTATTGTCAATGTAAATATTAGAGAGTTATATACGTGTAATTGGTACACAAAAAAACAAGTTACTACTCATGATGCAACAAGAGATATGAACATAAGCATTTCAACTGTGAACAGTTAGTAAAAAAACACAACGGTGATAATAATGTTTGTAGTGTGAATTCGTCCAATTTTTGTGTTGTGCCTTCTTTGGTTATAAGCGCCAAGATAAATAAATCTCATTGTGAAAATATGATAAAAATTACTTAACAAGTATGCATATGACATTTCCCATAAATTACAATCAAATGTCAGAGATACATATATGTTTCATAAAAGATGTGTACCTTAAATAACACTGTGATGCATAATATCAGTCAGTCTAGGCACCACGAAAGGATAAGCATAAGGCAAAGTACAATAACAATACTCAAGGCAGTAATCGCCGCCGGGGGGGACTGCGTCAATAGTATCGATCAGTGATTTTCAGTTTCTTTGGGAGGAAGATCACATACCTGAACTCCGTAAGGGAACATTGATGGCCAAAATTCCTTGTGTTGTACGACTTAAATTAAGCAGAAGAATGGTTGGATCACCTCGCCGGCCCTGTGATTGTTTATTAAAGCACTTATTCAACTGAATTGAAGCGAAATTTTTTAACTGCTGAGTACTATCTTCAGAAAACATGTTGACACCTTCCCCATAGAGATTACTCTCTATGAGAACTTCAAGCTAGATGCTTACAACTATTAGCATTGCGGTATGCCATTAAGCAAGGATCAACAAATAGTCCAATATTACCGGGGGCAAGTATGCTCCCATGTTTAAATTTTTGGTAATTCATAGTTCGGCCTGTGATTGTTGATCTTGCTTAATAGCATACTGCAATGCTGATAGTCGTGAGCATCAGCTTGAAGTTCTCATAGAGAGTAATCTCTATGGGGAATGTGTCAACATGTTTTCTGAAGATGGTACTCAGCAGTTGAAAAATTTCGCTTCAATTCAGTTGAATAAGTGCTTTAGTAAACAATCACAGGGCCGGTGAGGTGATACAAGCGTTCTTCTGCTTAATTTAAGTCGTACAACATAAGAAATTTTGGCTATCAATGTTTCCTTGCGGAGTTCAGGTATGTGATCTTCTTCCCAAAAAAACTGAAAATCACTGATCGGTACTATTGGCGTAGTCCCCCCAGCGACGATTATTGCCTAGAGTATCGTTATTGTACTTTGCCTTATGCTTATCCTTTCGTAGTGCCTAGTCCGACTGATATTATGCATCACAGTGTTATTTAAGGTACACATCTTTTATAAAACATATACGTATCTCTGACATTTGATTGTAATTTATGCGGAATGTCATATGCATACTTGTTAAGTAATTTTTATCATATTTTCACAATGAGATGTATTTATCTTGGCGCTTATGACCAAAGAAGGCAGAACACAAAAATTAGACGAATTCACACTACAAACATTATTATCACAGTTGTGTTTTTTTACTAACTATTCACAGTTGAAATGCTTATGTTCATATCTCTTGTTGCATCATGAGTAGTAACTTGTTTTTTTGTGTGCTAATTACACGTATATAACTCTGCAATATTTACATTGACAATGGTCTCAATTTTTAAAGTAAAAGAAATGGCAAACTCTTCACTGTGAAAGGTAAATCACAACCTGGAACTGACTCGACATTTTCAAAGAAGATGTCTCAGCCGAACACTAGACCACCATCCGGGGTCGGAACAGTCTATTGAATGATTCTGAACTTATCCACGTTCGGCCAACGTAGGTGCAAATATTCTACCCAGTCGGTTCCAGGTTCTTGTTCCATCTTTTGTTCTAAATGCACCTACAGAGCACCATAAAGAAAAAAAAAACACAATTATTCCATGAAAGAAACCATAAAAGCATATACACATTTTGAACTTCTGATAATTAGCAGACTTCACTTGTTTATTTTTTTTATTATTTCAATCTTAATAGGAGTTTCTGCTATTTGTTATACTTCTATAAATAGGGAGCCCCTATTTCCACAACACAATTTGACTCCGCTCGTGGGTCTTATGTCAATAACAAATTATTTTGACTCCATCAGCTATAGAGGGGTACTTATTTTACCGTTTATTAATTGTAATACAACAAATCTATCGCTTCCCTTGTCCTCTTCCCCCATCCACCGCGAAACCCTTCGATTTCCTCCCCAGAACATATTTTCCAGATTTGATAGAACTTCCACTGAGCTAATACAGCCAGGTTTGGTTGTTGACCTATAAACCCTGAACTAGAAACGTCGCCGTTGCAGAATATTGTCTACTTCTCGTCTCTGTGAGACGATTAAGGACTAGGCGAAGTAGCATGAGTGGGTGAAAACTTCATAGCTGTTACGGAATGATTCGGAAGTGTAAAGTTGACAAAAACTCTCCGTATGGGATTCAATGTAGTAATTTGGGGAGCTAGTCAGTTTTGTTGCAGAACTAGTATCACCCTAAAAAATATGTATCTTTTGAAAAGAGATGAGCAAGGCTATCATACTACATATTAATTTCATTTTTTATTTGTAATTAGTAGATGAATTGTCCGTTAGTCTCTGGTGAACTTTTATTCGTGGAACTGTTGCAGGAGCGGGAGCTGATGCTGCTTTTGGAGTTATGTGCATGATAATTATTGTTAGTAATATTAATATTGTGGTATCTGAGCTTCAGAACTAGTGCTCTGTTGGAATTATGGCATATGATAACTATTATGATTATTGTGGTATGTAAGCCTAACGACAAAGTTTGTAGAGGTTGGTATTAGTGGTAATCACTGCCAAGTGGCAATGACTATTGTTAACTTTAATTTTATTATGGATCACTATTGTTAATTTTTATTTCATTATGGATTGGGTATTTGATTAATCATGGATCTTGGAAAATTATTGGTAATCACCGACTTGTTGCATGGCCATGGGCTTTTAGTTTTTTTTTTTTTCGTTTCTTTTTGATACAGAAAATCTGAAGGCAGGCCATCCTGGTATGGAAATGGGTTGGGTTATGGCAGCTTGGCTCGTTTAAGAAAACGGGTTTTTTTATGGGGCTCGATCACTGTTTGTTTACACTAAACGGGTATTTTTTTTTTTTTTGAGCTTTTAATGAGTTTAAATTAAACTTTTTTAATGAATAATTTTAAAAAATTTAATACTTTCAAGTTTTAATTGAACTGATTTTTAAACGAGTTTAACTTATAACACCCTTGGGCTGGGTTAGGACTGGGGTTGGATCCAGTTTGGGTTAGGGTTAACATTTTTTTTTGTATTTTTATTATTAATTTTCAATGATATTAGTTTAAATTATTACTTAAGACTAAGGCTCTCAGTTTATTTTAGAATAATTTAAAGTTTGCTTGTTAATTAAAATAAGTTATATAAACTAAAAAAAAATATTTATTAACTAGTTTTTTTACATGAATTAAAAATATTGTTATATTCAACTTAAAATATTTTTAAAATTAGCAAAAATAAACATTTTTATTATAATTTATTTTTGAAAATAGACTAGAATCAATTCTAATAATTAGTAACTAACAGGTTATAAATATATAGTCGTATTAAATTAAAAATACTCGTTACACAATTTTTTTGTGCTTTAAAAATTAAATATATTATTATGAGATAATACATAGCAATCTTTTTTGAGAAACTTAAATTTTTTGGCTTGGCGTCGTCTGATTAGGTTCGATCTCGGGTTTATTCGAGCTTAGTTCGGGTGGGCCTCCTAATTAAAAGTTCTCATATTCTCAGTGAGGTCCAATTTAAGTAGGGCATGGGTTGAGTCAGGTTGGGTCCGGTTGGACGTGTCTATCTTTATTTGTTATTTTTTAATTACCATTATCGTTTAACAATTTTAAAACATGAAAAAGGGCCTAATGCTATATTTAGATTGCAGGAATCTACAGTTGGAGTAGATTGCGTCAGTTCATCGGATTGAAGAAAAAAGAGAATTTGGTTATTCCATTTCTTGAAATAAAAATCACTCAAGAATCATTCTTTACATTCCTTAAGATGAGGTTTGAAGGAATCATTACAACTATTAGTGGAACCAAAAATACGATTATAACCTTTTCATTATATTCATTCTTTGAATTCATATATTTTTCAATTGTTTCAATGACATGATCAAGCTCTTTATTTGTTTGAATTTTTATCAATTGGCAAGTTCAAGGATCAAAACATTGTCGTTTTACTTTTTCAATGATTTTTTAATACACATTCACTATTTTTTTATTTTTGAAAATAGTAGAAGGGGCACAAATGTAAATTACAAATAGAATTTAAAAAACAAAAAACCACCAGTTGACTTGACTTCGTCACCATCCCAAGGTGAATCTCAAGTTGCCAAAAGTAGGTGTTTTGGGTTGTTTTTTTTTTTAAATCCTTAGATTCTATGAAGTATGAACGGACAATAAATTTATTTGCAATGATAAAGGGATGGACAAAAGATTCAATAATCATATAAGGATTCATGTGAGCCACCAGCTAATTTGACTCCTGTTAACAGAAAAAAAAAATACCCGAAATTGTGTCTTGGTGTGTTGTGACCACAACACCCACAACATCTGCTGAAGCCCAAAATGAAGGCCCAATAGAGGTAACAGAAAGGCCCAAGAAGAAAATCCAACAGATCAAGTGAAAATTAGGAGGAAAGCCTGCAATGTCAGCCCCGGTCCAGCCAAGCTAGTGAGTTTGTTAATTTAATTAATTATTCTTACGTTAATTAAACATTGTATGGGATCCATGTGTTGTGTGATCCCAAAATGATGAGGCTATATGTAAAGAATGTAAGAGAATGACACGGTATTATGATTGAATTAATCAATTCTCCTTTTAAAATTCTTTATGAATTAATCAATTCTCTTTTTAAAATTCTTTCTTGCTTCCCAAGTTTTTTCTCTCTCTCTGATTCTTCTTTCTCAAAATTCTTCTATTTGGTTAGTGTGAGTGACTCGGGCCAACTGATTCACTACATTTGATATCAGAGCATGGTTGATAATACCAGGAAACACACGGCGACGACTGTGCACAATGAGGTGGTGGACCTCAAGGACAACCTAGCGATGTTGGAATCGAAGATTGACGGCAGGTTCGAGAGCCTTGAGGGTCAATTTTGTGACAACCAAGTGGTGATGGGAAAGATGCTTGCCTCCCTACAGCGGTTAAAGAAGCAACCGGAAGAGATTTCATCGGTGCTCGGACCCCCTCCCTCAAATGAAGAAGCTCGGAGGCCATTGGAAGAAGGTAAATTTGAACTAAAATTTAAGTTCATTTTGACCCAAATTCTTAATATCTGTTTTCCTCATTTTGATGGTACTAAGGTGCAAGGGTGGCTCAGAAAATGTAACGCATTCTTTAAATATTAGCCTTTACCATTAGAGGAAAGGGTAGATTTCACTGCGTTGCATCTAGATAATAAAGTTGAGTCTTGGTTTCAAGCTTATGAGCTTGATAATGATAATATTAATTGTGAAGATTTCAAGCGTGCTATATTAGCTATATTTTATACAAGGCTTGGAGAATGGGTGATTGGGGAATTTAAGAAATCAAAGCAAACAACCACGGTGGATGAATACTACGAAAGGTTTGAGGAGCTGAGGGTTTTGATGGCTGTGGAGGAACCTAACCTTAACGAAAAATATGTGGTGGAATGCTTTATATGTGGGTTAAAACCAGAAATAAATGCCAGAGTCAAGGTATTGTGCCCATATACTTTAATGAAGGCAGTTGAGATCGCTCGTTTGGAGGAATTTGCTCTTGACTATTTGGTTGCCAAGGCAAAGGCTGAGATGAGACCTTATGTGATTACTAGTCCTAGCCAAATGAATAAGGGAAACCCAAAAAGAATTGACTCAGCTAACCCCTTCCTGCTTAGTAACTCGGGAGGTGTACCTCGAGTTGTTCCCAAGGCCTTACCCCCGGTAACAAAAGCCCAATTATCTTTGTTTGCCCCACCTCAAAGGAAGTTTACTTATATCAGTTACAGAAAAATAGGAGGTTGGGCATTTACTATTATTGCGATGAAAAATACTCCCCATAACATAAATGTGCAAAGCCCCAAATGTTCATGATTATGTCTGTCCTTGGTGAAAACCTGGAGGAAGAAAGTACCAAGGAATTGGTAGTGTAATACAAGGGATTTAATTGCAGAGGGGGCTGAAATATCGATACATGCAATGTCTGGTGGAGTCGGGCCTAGTATGATGAAGGTGATAGGCCATGTCAAATGCAATAATTTTATTATCTTGATCGATAGTGGGGCTACCTA
>JAUMHB010101452.1:0-10194 GCA_032359685.1 Pittosporum tobira
TATACTAAAAGCTAGTTTGTGCAAGAAAAGCAAAGCTATGAGAACCTCGAATCTCCAAAAAGTGTAAAGAATTTGTCTTTTTCTTTCTGTTAATAACAGAGATTCAAACTTTTGAAAAAGGGTATTCCATTCATCCATCCAATTTCCAAAAACACACGCCCCTTTTTATCCCACTTTCTTTGTCACTTTTTATTCCCACCTCAAGAATCTCCAGTTTCCTACCTCATCTGCTTACTGCTGTTGTGTTGCTTAACTCTGTCATACAATTGATTGACTTCAATCTGGTTAATGAAATGTTTCTTTCAGAGGTAACCATCAAGCATTTACCAGGTAAGAGCTGTAGATTCCTCTATTTTGGAAGGTCTGTTCTATTCTTAGCTGTAATACTGTTCTTGGGTTTTGCTGGTTGTGGGGTTTGTGATGATTTATCCATGGTTTCAGTTCCTTTGGGGTTTGAAATTTCTGGGTTTGATAAAAGCAATAACTTGGTTTCTGAAAATGGGGTTTTTGCATTGGGGTTCTTGGAGAAAGATGGTGCCGATTCTGATGGGGTTTTTGTGGGTATTATGTATAACTTGGGGGCAAAAGTTGCAAATTTGCCTGTTTGGACTGTTGGTGGAAATCTTAGGGTTTCTATAAACTCCACATTTAAGCTTGCCATGGATGGAAAGCTTATCTTGGTTAATAATCCTAATGGTTTAGTGGTTTGGAGTAGTAATACCTCTAATCTGGGCATCCAAAAAGCTAGTCTTTTGAACAATGGTAATTTAGTTCTTATGGATGGTAAAGATAAAGTACTTTGGCAAAGCTTTAATAGCCCTACAAACACTCTACTTCCTGGTCAATCTTTGACTTTCCCTCAAAATCTTAGAGCCCCTTCAACAATATCCACTGCCAGTTACTATAGTTTTGTAATTTGGCAGTCCGGGGAGCTGGCCCTTTTGTGGGAACACAATGTGACTTATTGGAGGAGTTCATTGAGCTCCCCTGCTATTGTCAGGGAAGCAAGATTCGATGCTGATGGTGTTTTGGGGTTACATGATGATACCAATAAGGTAGTTTGGTCTATTTCAAGTAAAGATTTTGGGGACCGTTCTATCGATTTGAGACATCTAAGGATCGATCAAGATGGAAACTTAAGAATATATTCGTGGGTTAGTGTGGAACATACTTGGAGAGTAGGATGGCAAGCAGTTGAGAATCAGTGTGAAGTTTTCGGTTCTTGTGGTTTATACAGTCTATGTGGGTTCAATTCCTCAGGACCTGTTTGTGATTGCCTCTATTCGGATTCATTACAATGGGCGGCAGATGCTTCAACAACCGATTATGGTGGTTCTGGGTGCAAGAAAATGGTGGATTTGAATAACTGCAACATGCGTACCAGTATGATGGTTTTGAAACAAACTGTCCTTTATGGTCTATATCCGCCTCATGATGTTGATATGATGTTAGGCCAAGAAGCTTGCAAAGAATATTGTTCAAATGATACAACTTGCATTGCTGTAACTTCGAAGAATGACGGGTCGGGTCTATGCACTGTTAAAAGAACTAGCTTTCTTAGCGGGTATAAAAGCCCGTCTATCCCCTCCACTTCATTCTTGAAGGCGTGTTTTGTCCCTCAGGCAGTGGCAGCTCAAGGAGCTAACCCTCATGGAGATTCTGAATCGATTTCCTTGCCAGCTGGCAGACTTGGAGCTCGAGGAAGGAGCAGCAAAGAGTTTATAGGAGCTATAGTGATCATAATTATGGCGACCCTGTTGGTTATTTCGACAATTCAGATGATTGTGTTTTGGTGTATTTATCAGAGAAGGCAAACTAAGGCTGGAAAGAGGATTCCTTTTGGGAAGGATGAACAAATGAACCCACATTATAGCGCTCTTATCAGATTATCTTTTGAAGAGATAGAAGAACTGACTTCCAACTTTTCGAGTCAACTTGGTCCTTCTCTATTTAAAGGTGAGCTTCCGAATAGAACCCCCGTGATTGCTAAACTTATACATGATGCAGTTGTATCTGAGAAAGAATTCCGTGTGGCAGTTTCTAACTTGGGAGCGACACATCACCGTAATCTCGTGCCTCTAATGGGTTTTTGTTTTGAGACAAAGCACAAGGTTGTACTTTACGAGTATGTTCCAAATGGCTCACTGGACAATTGGTTATTCAATGTTAACCAGGACCGGAATAAAGGGACATGGCAACAAAGACTTGATATGGCTCTTGGAGTTGCACGTGCCATTGCTTATTTACATACAGAGTGTCAGAAATGCATAATCCATGGAAATTTGAAGCTCAAGAATGTCTTGCTTGATGAGAAATTGGTTCCAAAGGTGACAAATTTTGGACTTTGGAGCTTATTTATAAAAGAATCCGCAGCTCCTTCAGATTTTTCATCGGAGAAAGATATTTACATGCTTGGAGAAATGTTGCTCCAAATTGTATTGGTGAAGAGGAATATTATGCCGGTTGAAAATTTGCAGCAAGTAATAGATCAGTTGAGTAAAGAGCAGAAGTTTTACACGACGGAGGATTTGATAGGGGTAGAAAGAGTAGTGAGGATATCCTTGTGGTGTATGCAAAGTCAACCATTTCTGAGACCTTCAATTGGTGAAGTCATTAAGGTATTAGAAGGTACACTTTCCGTAGATAGGCCCCCATCAGCTCTGGTTTCTAGGCATGAGAGCATGAGGGAGGTGGGACCCAGAGAAGAAGAGATAGAGCTCGAATCTTAGAGGTATGCAATGCCGACTTTGACTGAGGCTAGGAATATGTCGTGGAGTTCAACGGTTTTTTTAAATTGATCTCCAGAATAGTTTGAATTGTTTTAGATGTTTAACACTATAGGAATTCTACTGATCGTCATCAAGATTCTCGTGACTCTGCATATTGTATTTCTATTGGGAATATTGAATTTTTTAATTTTATTTTTTACTATTTTTCTTCAAAACTTGAGAACTCTTGTGGAATTCACAGTTTTGGGATTGGCTGTAATTGAGGCATTTTCTGTGTTATATTCTTCTATGGCAACCCTTTACACGAAGTAAATATATTTTTGATGTTTTTACTTTGTTTAGAGCTATTATCCCATGTGCTTGTTGTTTAAATGAGTTTGCAGAGTTTTTGTGTTATTTTATTTTTTAAATGAAATTATTGGCGGTTGAAATCTTTATGAGAATCGTGTATATCCTCGTCAGTTGATAGAGAGGTCAAGCAAACCTTAGCTATCCTAAAGAAATTTAAGTGCCTCTACCACTAAAATAATTCCACACACGTCAAAAAGAAAAAAAACACTTCCATTAATTGTGTAATGGCAACAACAAAAATAAAAAAAAATACAGGAAGGAAACATTGATGTGCATAATAGTAACATACTACTATCATCTACTGAGAACTACATAGAAATACTTAGGATTGAAGATCCAACCGGAGTCATTAGTAGGAAGAATCCATCTCCCTTGCACGTTCAAGTAATATCTTATCAGCCTCTATATTTATTCGCTGGGATTTTTCTTCTAACGGCACTCCAGCGTCGCCCCGAATTCTTTTACGGAGCTCTTTGCCCTCCTCAGAGTGCAAGAATTTCATCATCCGTTCATGGTGAGCAGCCGCCTGGTCGCCAGTGGTAAACCTCATAAACGGGTTACATGTCTTCGGACTGGGCGGCCTCCTGGTGGTAGCGGTGCCATGATTTTGTTCGTCAGGGTTCAACGCTACTGCATCATCTTTGACTTCTTTATCGATCTCGATCATTATTAGCTTCCTTCTTTCCTCAAACGAGACTCTAGTATCCCTCATTCTCTTCTGCAGTTCTTTACCCTCCTTCGAATTCAAGAAGCTCTTCTTCCGTTCATGGTGAGCAACCGCCTCAGCCGCAGTGGTAAACCTCGTATATGGATTATATCTCGAACTAGGTCGGATCGAACGCATCAACCCTCCTGCATCTATGTTGTTTTCTGTGTTTGCCATTGTCTATACTCTAATAGACAAAAATATTTGGGAACAAGAATACACTTTGAATACCACCTACGGCTTATCAGAAACTTTCACCTGAATTCTATTTATAGGTATAACTTGGTAGCTTTTCAATCTCCTAGAACAATTAGGAACCACTCCTTTCTCTATCTCTTACTAGGATTAGGAAACCCTTTCTGAAAACTTGAAAAGGAACGAGCAGCCGACCCTTTTTCATTTCTAGCTTCCCTTGCAATGTGTTTCACCAAAATTATTATTATCACCCGCATGCCCATTTAATATTTATTTATATTTATTTTTCAAAATTGGATATATAATAATTATTCATTTATTATTTAAATTTTTTGTTTTTGTTTTGGTTGATACTGAATTCAATTTGTTTAAATTTTCTAGCGACGTAACGTTACAAAACTAAATGTCATTATCTTACTTGCATTTATTTAATTTTAAAAACTTTAAAATAAACTAAAGTTATAGTTAGTGGCTTGTGTATAATACAGTAGCTTATTAAAAACCTATAATAATTATTGTCAGGTTTACCATGGAATTTTACTAGAATTACAACGGTGAACATAATAATATGAGAGCTCTTATTTTGAAGCAAAATATCTGACAAATTATACTTTTTTTTCTCTGTACGAAAAGAATATTTTTCTGTAAATTGCTTAAGTTTTTATTTTTTTAAATGCGATTTTGCTAACAAGGTAAACTAAATACAATAATTTATGCTCAATATATTTCTTGGAAAACAGAAAGTGGAAGGGAAAAAAAAAAAATCTATACTACTGTCACCATCTGAAAACAAAAAATTGCAACAAAATTTGAAGGTTATATAATACGAATTTTAAGATGTATAAAAGGTATAATAAACTAATATTTTTATTAAAATATATTTTTAATATATTAATATATAATATTTTAAATTATAATTTAAATATTATAAAAATATAATATTTTAATATATTTTTTTATATATCTTAAAATTCACGTTGTCAAAATTAGTTATTTCATTTGATTCACAATTTTAAAAACATTTTTCTTTCAGAAAGTATCACAATTTTTGTAACATACTATTTTTGAAATGTCTAATGAAGTAATTTATTTATTTTTATTTTATTAAATATTATCTATTATTTCAATTATAACTTGAATATATAAAATACTAATACCATTGTTAGATTCCACCACCTCGACCATATTTTACCATTTAAATTTTAATAACATAAGTATAATTTGAATATTTTTTTTTATATTTTTTAATATATGTATAAAGTCCACTGTTATAAAAATTTTGAGACGGTATGACTCTTTTGAAATGGATGGAGTATTGATGACGAGACCAGACTCCATGGTTGGTTCATTTCAAACCACAGCCCCTCAGACTTGACAGCTTCCACTCTTCTTATCTGAACTTCTGAAGGTCTTCGAAAGAGGGGGGAAAAAAATAAAAAATAAAAATTCCGAAGGGATTAAAGACCTGCACCAATTTCTGGAGATCGAACAAAATAAAGAGAGTTTCCAAAAAAAGAAAGAAGGATCAATTTAGTGTCAAAAGAAAGCCAAAATGGAAGCTCTTGGAGCTCCTTCTTTTTCTTCCTTTCACCTTATCAAGACTTCAAAAATACTTCCAAGAACCCGACTTGAAAACAAACCCTTTTTGAATCTTCCATTAACTCACCGACCCAGCTCATCTCTTCCATCATTTCACCCTACCAAACCAAAATTTAAGCTTTTTACCGCCATTTCGCCAACAGTTTCAACTGAATTAACTGACCCACCTGAGGAAGAAAATGAAATCGAAAAGAAACAAGAGAAATTTGACTGGTTTTCTCAATGGTATCCGGTCATGCCCGTTTGTGATCTGGATAAGAGGGCCCCACATGGGAAGAAGGTGATGGGTCTTGACGTTGTGGTATGGTGGGACAAGAATGAGAATGCATGGAAGGTGTTTGATGATGCTTGTCCTCATAGATTGGCTCCGCTTTCTGAAGGGAGAATTGATCAGTGGGGGAGATTGCAGTGTGTGTACCATGGGTGGTGTTTCGGTGGCTCCGGTGACTGCAAATTAATCCCTCAAGCACCCCGAGACGGTCCTCCGGTAATAAAAAACTGGAATACAATCCCAATTTGTTTATTTTTGTTAATTTTATTAAACGTATTACTGAAAAACTTTGTTTTTTTAAAGCTGTTTAGAACTTCTATATTTGGATATTTGCAACACTTGGATTTTAAATTATTATGGCAGACTTTACCAAGCCAGTAATGCTCTGGTGCATAACTATCTTGAGTTGTGAACTACCATCTGGATTTGGATAGGCCTTCTAAAAGTGACATGAAACATATTTAGGAAGAGTATAAGGGAGGTGAATTACTTAATACATACTAATTCCCTAAAATTGGTTAGTGGAATGGTCCAAGTCGCTTTGTGCTGAAAAAGAAAAACAAAAAAGGTGTGAATTGGTTTTGCAGGTCACGTCCATTTACATAATTGTCAAAGAAGATATTGAAGATCATTAATTATCTTTACATTTTTTTATCTTCACAATGCTGGTGCATGCATCATGTTAGAGCAGTTTTCATCTATAATTTGATTTTCCCGCTCCAAATAATTTTGTAGATTCACAAATCCAAGAAAGCATGTGTAGCTGTTTATCCTAGTACTGTGCAGAATGACATTGTTTGGTTTTGGCCAAACGCTGATCCTGCATATAAAGATATCATTCTGGAGAAGAAACCTCCATATATCCCGGAATTGGACGACCCATCATATGCTAGATTAATGGGAAACAGAGATATACAATATGGGTATGCATCTGGAATTCCTACCCTATTATCTTCTTCTTTTTTTTTTACTGTTTTGCGGACAAATTTAATTGATATTCACGAGATTACAATATTGGTTCTTCTAGCTAAGATGAGGTTTTTGTTTTTTCAGGTACGAGGTTCTGGCTGAAAATCTTATGGACCCTGCTCATGTTCCATATGCACATTACGGGATAATGGGAGGTCAAACAAGGAAAAACAGATAAGAACTTCAATAACACTATTACTGTTAGCTTTCGCATTTCATTTCTATTTCTACTTATAGGTTCACCCAACTAACATTAAGTTTTCCTCACTGAGAAGGTTGACCGAGAAGGAGGGAGACCACTTGAAATAAGTTTAAAGAAACTTGACATAAATGGTTTTAATGCAAAACAAGAATCGGGAGGTTTCAATTTTATTGCTCCTTGTGTGTTTCATGGTTATGCCACTGTTAAGGGAGACAAAGGTAAAGAGTCTGGATCATCAGCTGAAAACCCAGAGGTAAATGTTACTCCTGCCTCTGTCCCACAACAGAGTCCCATTTGTCATTTTTTTTTGTTCCACAAAGATAGCATACAAAAACACAATGTCCACAAGTTTATCAGGACAATTACATTGTCATGCCACTGCCTTTAAAATAAAACATTCATTGTTTTAGGGATAAACATGGAACGAATATAAATCCTTAATATCAGCGAGTTTTCCAAATGGAACCCTTTTTGTGGAATAGAGGGAGTAGCAAATGGCAGCTTGCTTTTCTGCTATTCTGATCCTGTGATATTTTCTACTCATTTCATACAAGTTTTGGTTTACAGGAGCTAGCATCAAGTGTCCCACAAAAAAGGTTCCTGTTAATATTTGTATGTGTTCCAGTTAGTCCGGGTAATAGCAGATTGATATGGTCATTCCCAAGAAACTTCGGAGTTTGGATTGATCAAGTTGTTCCACGATGGATGTTTCATGTGGGACAAAACTTAATTCTTGATTCAGATTTATATCTTCTTCACTTGGAGGTAAATTCTGTCACTTTGTATAGACTCAGTGAGATTATTTCCGTCTAGGTAGCTTGTTATTTTATGGTCTGTTATTTATTTTTATTAGACTCTTTTTGTGGAGTGTGAGTGTCTGACCATAATGAGTAGAATAAATCAAACTGAGAAATTCTGGAGGAAGTGATATTTGCACTCTAAACTTCTCCTTTTGTGCTCCACCATAGAACTCATTTTGCTTTATGCGCAACAAAAGCACATGCTTTATGGGAGTGCAGATAGAGATTTTTGGAGTGTACATATCAGTTCTCACGTTTCAATAAATCTGTTGGATCCTTGATTAAGTTGTATTTCTTGAATCTTGTGGTTTTTTCCTTTTAGGAGCGTAAGATTATGGAAGTTGGTCCTTCCAACTGGCAGAAAGCCTGTTTTGTGCCAACAAAGTCGGATGCTCTTGTTGTGGCATTTAGAAGGTGGTTGAACAAGTATTCAGGAGGTCAAATTGATTGGGGTACCAAGTTCAGTGGGGCCCTTCCGCCCACCCCTCCAAAAGAGCAGCTGCTCGACAGGTCGGTTACCTGAAACTTTTGTTTGTTACATTATTCGACCTCCAAAATTCTTTGGATACTGAAATAAATTTATCACTTTATTATTACTCTCTCCGTTCCATAAAAATAGTCTGATTTGGAAATTTTGCGAACTGTAAGGGTATAGTTTTATTCCATGTCATCATTTTTTATGATAGTTTTTTTTCTGTTCTTTTCTGTGGAACAATTTTTTTTTCTTAAAAAAAAAATGGGACTGTTTTTCTGAATTTCTTTTTTCATGGATTAACTCAGGTATTGGTCCCACGTGGTGAATTGCCGGAGTTGCAGTGCTGCATACAAAGGACTCAATGCACTTGAGGTGGCATTGCAGATTGTCTCCATTGCTTCACTCGGGATTGTAGCTGCTACCCTGCAGGGCATGAAATCTGCTGTCATGAGGAATACTCTCATTGCCATGGCAGTATTATGCTTTGCTGTTTCAAAATTATTGTCTCACTTCATCTACAAGTATTTCCATTTCCATGATTATATCCACGCCTTCCGTTAAGACTGCCTTGTTTCCTTGTCCTCCAAATTTATCAGTCATCATAGGTATTTGAGAACAATGTCATATATTATGAGTGGCAGTCCGTAGACTTTTTTATACGTGTAAGATGGGCGCAATATTACGACAATACGAACCATTTTCGGGTATGTAAATATGACAAAAAGTTATTAATATTAAGAAGAATATATTAGTCTATGTTTACTCCAGTTTGCTCTGAATGTTCTTTCATGTTTTAGTTTCTTGTTCATATTATATGTAGTATGTAATCAAAAACTAATGTTGAATTTGAGTTCTGTATTTGTGATTCCTCAGTACCAAGCCAAGCAAACTCCCATGTCCCCTGACATTTTGATGTTGTTGATTTTCATTTCCCCTTTTTCTTTTCACTCTATATAATATCAAGGTACAAATAACTCGTTTAGCGTTGAAAAAAATATTATAATCTTTTTTTGTTTTAAAAAATATGTCACAATACGTATATCAGTAAAATTGTGTGTGAGTTAGACTATTCAAATTATAAGTGATTTAACTATTTTCAATGTGCTTTTATATTGTTCCAAAATATAAATGCAAAACGAATTTAGTACACACTTTTGCTTGAAATTCAATCATTTTTGTACAAGTTCCTTCCGCTAATTATCTCTCCACTATCTCTCTCAAAATATTTCTGAAATCGCTTAAGACTTATCAAATTGTGTCTCACTACGTAATCTTTGTAAGCGATTATTAAAAATTATTTGACTCTTACATATATAACTTTTCTAAACAACGTTTGTTAAACAATGTCTAAAAAAAACATAAATAAAAGTCCATATGAATAATCTTTAAATAATGAGTTGTGATGATTTTTGCCTCAAATAAATAAGCATCTTTGTTATATATATATATATATATATATATAATGTTTTTATATTTTTAGACAAAATGAGTATTTATTTCGGATGGAATTTTCTTCTATTAAACAAGTATGTAAGATCTTAATACTCTTGTAAAAGGGATAAGAGGCAAGCACAAAGTTAAGAACTCAATAAAAGTTAACTCTCTATTTTACATTAGTAGCGTAAACAGTGAACTCAATGTCATATCACCTACCTGGCTACCTTATTTCAAAATTTTGTTCATTTATGTAAGCAAAGAATGTTATAAATCTAGAGGCGTAAACAAATTGAATAGAATCTAATATTATTTGTTTAGATTTTTTTTGTATAATTTATTAAGTTTAAAATAAAATTTATATAAAATAAATTTAATTATCGAATTAAGCACAAATATGGATTGAGTTCAAAGAGTTTGAAATTTTGGAACAAGTTACATCGAGTATCAAAATAAAAAAAAA
>JAUMHB010101463.1:14824-29600 GCA_032359685.1 Pittosporum tobira
CTTCTTAGATCTTACTACCTCATCTCATCAACATACCATTCCCCATGTCCACTACTGTCATCTCCATGTGCCATTGGTTGAAGCTCCCTCAACAGATTTTAATTGATGGCTTCACTTAAATGATCAGATAACAAAAAATATCATCTTAAGTTGAACATTCATTTCTTACATTTTTTGGGGGAGTTTGATATTTGAGCCTAAAATAGGTAGTTCTTGCTGGAAGCCTGGAAGGCTCTTGTTGTATATGATGAGTGGTTATCAGGCTAAGGAGAATTTTCCTCTCCTTTGTCTTGTATACTTTGCATGTATGTGGGTTCACCCCTTTTTTAGGTGCTTTTAATGGAATATTTCATTACTTATCAAAAAATTAAAAAGTTGAATACTTCCAAGGAGTTATCACCCAAGGCCAAATACATCCAGGCAAACCATGAACATGTGCAGATAAAACAACGTCCTTGACTTCTTATAATTTGTTCCCCAGACCTTGGAAATCCCAACCATTTTATTATATCTTCTTCATACTGCTTTTGTAGTTCACACACTGCTTGCCCCCTAAAACCTACCAGTTTCATATCATATGCCCCAGGAATTATACTGACCGTGAAGAAGTCATAGCCTATGTAAACTCCAAAATTGCTCAAAATCTGAACTAAACCTAGACACCTTATACTGAGCTGATGCAGTTCCAAAATGAAGAAGTCGCACAACAATTTGGTGACTCACTAATTTTCCATCTATGTATAAGTTTTCAAGCAACTCCAGCATTGAAATATTAATCTTTTTAGCAATATGCATTTGAAGTAAGAACAGGAAAGGCAATGCCGAGTTGAAAATCTGACCTTTTTTACAATATCAATTTGAATTAAGCACAATTGATCATTCCAGAGTATAAGTTACTGAGGAATTTAATCAAACGAGTTGAAGACAACAGAAACTCACCAATGCATTATCCAATGTCCCAACAAGAATAAACTTGCCATTGGGAGAAAACTTGACAAAGCTGACGGGCGGATTCTCCTCATCAATCAGCGTCTTCTGACAATGCCCCGTTGAGACGTCCCATATCCGGCACAACCCGTCAAAACTGCTGGACACAATCAACGTGCCGTCCTTGTTAAAATTAACGGCCGTTACTGGATCAGAATGAGCCGGAAGAACCTTCAAGCACTTCCCCGTCTTAACATCCCAAACCCTAACGGTCTCGTCGAAGGAGCCGGAGGCGAGCAAGTTAGACTGAGGGTTGTAGTTTACACAGAAGACAAAGTTTGTGTGGCCAATTAGGGTTTTGACGAGAGAGCCAGTGGAGACGTCCCAGAGGCGGACGGTTTTATCGTCGGAGGCGGTGGCGAGGAAGCGAGCGTCGGAGGAGAATGCAAGGTCGGAGATGCCCTGGTCGTGGCCTTGGAATTCTTGGATTTGGGTGCCAGTAGAGGGGGACCAAGTGCGGACAGTCTTGTCGGCCGAGGAGGTGGCGAGGAGGGTGCCGTCGTCGGAGAATTTGACAGATGAGATTGCGCGTTTATGGCCTGTTAGGGTGTGTTTCAGCTTGTAGGGTTTTAGTTTGGGCTCGTCATCTTCATGGTCTGGCGTTGCCATTTTTTGGGAATTTAGGATTTGTTACTCTAAACCAAACACATGGGAAGGAAGAAACAAACTTTGTGGTGTTGAGCTATACGAATATTCAGACTAAACTTAAAACTTTGCACGGATTATTTAAGAATACGCTGTTTATAAAATTGAGATGATAAAATATGCGATATTTTTTCCACCCTAAATTGTCTATACTTTTTATGTGTTTATATTTAACATGAAAAGTAATTTTATATGTCGTATTTTATATATAAAGTATATACAAAAAATCAGAAATAATTTAGAATTCATGTTATGTTGAATAATTTATATTGCACTTTGATTTCATGTCTAAAATGTTTATTTACTTATTTATATTCGAAATGCATATTGAAGCATGTCAAAATATTAGTTTTTATTTATTATTTCAATATATTTTTTCTATTTAACATATTATTTGTTATATTATAATTTTTATATTTAACATAAAAAGTAAATCAAGAATAAACATACAAAAAGCATAACTAAATTTGCACTATTAATAAATAGTTATAAAGTAGTATAACTTATTTAATTTAAACTTTATTTTACTACATTTTAAATAGACACGATAGACTTTAAAAAATAATTTGATGAGTATGACTCTAAAATTTAAAATTAAATGAATAAAAATAAATTTATTTTAATAAATATATCTTATTATTTATTTTCTATATTTGACATTAAAAGTAATACAAGAAAGAATAGACAAAAAAATATTTACAAAGTTCCACTATTAATATATATAGTGATTGACTCCACAATACTCGAATAGGCAATTGATTTTTACACGGATCGAGATAGATTAGGTCGTGTTTTGGATAATTTATAAAAAAATTATTTTTTAATTTACATATAAATATTTTATTTTTTATTTTTAAAAAAATAATAATAATTTATTCCAAACAGACCCTAAACATTATTATTATGTCTGTCCCTAAGTTTCATGTTAATTGATTCAAACTCGCTCACTAATATGTGGCGGATTTTTTTTGAATCAACTGCTTCTTTCTATTTTTGGAAATAAAGCCAAAAAGTTCAGCTTGCAATGATTCCATCGTTTCTAAATAATAAAGCAGTAATTTTTTTGACATATAGTATGTGTGTGTATTTTTTTAGTTGTTCCTAATAATTAATGAAAAAAATAAGAATTTTTTTTCGTAAGTAAAGAAAAAACTTAGAATGAATTATAAGAATTTCACAATTACAAATTAATTTAAATGGTAAAAACTTAATTTTTATTACGAGTACACTAATAAAAATGTAGATAAAAATATTATTAACATAAAATAAAATGTTTCTAAACTAAATATTATGAGAACTCCTTCAGTACCTTTATGCAGATAAAAATATTATTAACATTCAAAAGTTCAACTTATGATACTTTTCTTTTAAATTTAAATTACATGAGATATAATTATAAATTTTAAATTATTTTTAAAAAATAAGAAAAAATAATTTTCTCATACTAAGGACTAGTTTGATACAATTTATTTGAAAACAGATTATAGATTATTTAATAATCAAATTATTGAATAAGTTGTTAGTTCTGTTTGGTGTATTTTCTGAATAAGTGATTATTCTATAAATTTCTGAAACTTAACTTTTTAAAAGTGATTATTGGTGTTTTAGCAATTTGTACAATCAAAAGTCAACTTATTGAATAAACTGAAACAAACAAAACTCTGACGTGATTATTACTTTTAAAAAATTATAATTATCACCAATAATAAGCTTAAAAACCAAACAAGGCCTAAGAGCATAGAGCATTTTCGCCTAAAGTTATTTCTGTTGGTCTATACTGAAAAAACACAACGCAGATTAGTTTACTTCAAGAAAATTTCCATTTCCCAGTATTTGAAAATGTTATTATTGCAGTTTTGCATACCGCACGGATGGAGGAGAGATTAATCTTTGTTATAATAAATATTAAAACAAACAAACATAAACAATTACTAATTATTCAGACACGGTGCAACATTTTAACTCGAAAACACAAATATATTTCAATTAGGTAAAAAAAAAATCTATTCACCGCCCACGTCAACCACCCTGTGCCCTGCCGCCCTATGACAAACTTGCAATAAACGAAAATTACCAGTTGAACTAACGACAGTCAAGTTGACAAACTAAACTACCAGTGGTAAATCTATTGAATTTTTTTATGAGAAGACGTGGGAAAAATGAATAGAATAGAACAGACAACCTTGAGTTCAACCATCTGCAAGATTCTGTAACATACTCACCAATTATCATACATCTATATACATTTTTGTTAGGGAAAGGGGAGAAAACGAAGCACGAGGTCTACATAAAACTCGAGGGGTCAGAATCAAGGCTACACGAAGTAAGATGAATTGACCTGGAATTAGCATATAAAGGGACAACTGGAGGCATATTCGGCCGATTTGGAGCAACAAAGTTTGTTGGGAAAATATGGTTAGAACCAAGCATAGTAGGGACTTGATCCGTTGGGCTGTATCCAAACCGACCTTGGGTAGACCAACCCTGATGCACTGTCAATCCACTGCCCGAGTCTTGGCAGGAACTCTTTGCAGCAGGACAACTCTCACGAGATTGCATTGTTCCGATACTATTCCATGATTCCTGTGTACAAAAGTAACCGGGAGTTAACATACAGCATATACCATAGTAATAATTTGGGAGTTAAAAAAGGAGGTAATATCAGAATAAAAGTTTGTCAGAACTAGATTAAACACGGAGGCTATGTTTGTTTTGAATTGGTGTATGGAGGATTGGACTATTTTCTATTTTTTTGAACATAAAAGCATTATCTAAGTACTTCTTAATCCTTAAATTAGTCCTTTGGGATTACAACTATGGACTATTTCCTTTACATCCAAGCCATTTGATACCTCAAAATCGTTACTATCTAATCCCATAGAGAAACTTCGGATTAAATGGTACCCCCTTTTAAAGTATCATATAGTTTCGAAGTGAAAGTCCATAGTTGTAATCTTTGGCACAAATTTAAGGATTAAGAAGCACTTGGAAAGTGCTAATATTAAAAGAGTCCAATCCTTCATGCACAAACTCAAAACAAGCATAGCCTAAGAATGTTGTAACAGACCAGTCATCGTTCAGAGTGATTGTGTTGCAGTCCTAAAAATTACTCCCTCAATTCCACAACAAGAGTCCCATTTGTCAACATTTCTTGTTCCAAAAATGAGCTCCCTTTTAATTCATGGTAAAGAATGACGCAAATGTCCTCATGTTCACCATTGTAATTAAAGTATCATGTCATCAGTATTAAACTAAACCTTTACTATTTTAGGGGTAAATATGGAAAGAAAATGGGACTTCTTTTATGGAACTGAGGGAGAGCAAGTGTTTGAAAGCATACCTGCTGCTGCTGTTGGAGGTCAGCACTGAAATACGAAGGTCGCATCGACCTTTCACTGTACGGTGATGAAAGGTTTCTCATATGATGGTGATATGAATTATGCAAACCTGTAGGATATTTATTAGGCATACCGAATCCTGAACTAGCCCTATCGTGGAGGCACTGATCATTACTCATCATTGGTCTCGTCAATGCAGACGGGTAATTATCCTGTGTCATGTAGTAATATGAACTGTGGTGTTCCTCTCTGGAAAATGTACGAGGCATGCTCCAATTATTTCCTCTGAGAAATGACCTAGCACCAATCTCTTGGGTTTGTTGAAAGACGTGAGATGACTTGGCAAAGGATTTACCACTAAAAGGAGAATATGGCAAGGGTGTATTATAACTTCCAAATCCTATATTTTGTGACTGATTATTACTGTCTGATAACCCAAGATAAGATGATGACATCGTCCAGTCTTCTATTAATATCCCTTTCTTAGCAGCAATCTCAGATATCTGTTTCTCGTCAAGTCCTAAGCCCATAAGCAAATTCCACATGTTTCTCTGCGCTTCCTGCTGATTGTGAATGATTTGATCCCTCATTGCCATTTCAAACTGAAGCTCAGTATTCGCCATACCCTGCATTGCACATTATAATAATTATCAGCCTCAAATAGCAAGCTTGCAGAATCAGGAGAAACCCCTGTAATATTATTCAAGGCCCCTGTATCATAATCAATTGTCAGCCGTTACAGAAGTTCATGCCCCTTCCATCAAAAAAGTGTGGGTGGATGGAAGGATATATGAGCTGTATAAAAATACACACACACACACACACTCGAAAGGAGGCAGTTCAATTACTGAAAATGTGTGAATTTAATAATTACTATTTATAATAGTTATTCTTAATTTATCTCCCACAATTAATAATTATTTAGAGAGTGGATTGTACTCAAGTTTACAACTAAATTAGTATTTATAAAATCTCATATACGGCATTAATCAAGTCATGAACTTCGAATACCATAAAAGTGTCAATGGTTATTGCATCTCTGTTTACCAGGAGTCTGTATTGACTGAGGATGCGCAAGTAGGTTTTGTTGGCATTGTTACTAATGGCTTCCTCAATCATTTCTTGTAGTTGGCATCGACGGTTCTCATTTGTTTCAATTTCCTACAAGAAATATAGCTAGCATTGTGGTCAAAATAAAAAAGATATCAGAATGTATAAGCAAAATATTACTTTTTTGTAGTTGACATCAGCCTCGTCATTGTCACGGATATTATCGAGAATGACTTGACGCCTTGACCCTAAAGCCTGCACAACTGCTCCGTCATTTTCAATGGCCTGTGATAGAGGGAGACAAAACTCCAATATGAGCATAAATTTACTCCTAGTTGAACTCGTCGCTGACAAAAATGTAATATAAAATCTGGATGAGCGGCCATCTAAAGGGGGAAATCAGGGTGGAGTCAAAGGCAATCAATTAATTTTTCCTATTTCTGAAGTTATTATGGTGTTTCCATTGGAAGCCAGAGAAGTAACAGTCAATTTAAAAAGTCACTTCTCATGTTTCAGTACCTCTGCCTCTTTAGGGTACAAATGGATAATTCTATCAAAGTAAAAGTGAATCAGCCAAAAAATGAATTTCAGGTATCCGTACTCGAAAAAATAGAGCTGCAAAGAAAGAGAGAAAGGAATAAAGCTATAAAAGCAATGTGCTCACTACTCAAGCATAAGTAGCTCTCAGGTGACATGAATGATGATACAATCGCAAAAGAAATATTAAAGCTAAATCTTATCTGCACATGTTTGCTTTCAGATACAGTAAGTTTGATCAGATCCTGTTATATTTTGTAGACACCCAAGGTAGACTTGGGACGGATGTGCGAATAAAATAGTACAAAATGCTACAAATAACATATACTACATATGTTAAGTTGCAGCGTATTGGAACTATAATACCTGCTGTTTGGCAATAGCGTCGTCAAGATGTTGAAGTTCAATCCGATTGCGAAGGTTAGTCTCCTCAAGCTCAAACAAAGCCTTCTGTAAATTTATACGCTCCTGAACATTTTCACTGGTTTCTTGGCTCAATACATTCAACCAAGGTAGTTCATCATCTGAAGCTCTTTCAGTTGGTTTGGTTGTTAGTTGTGATTCCTTGTCAGCCAGTTCTTTCTTCAACCGGCCAACCTCTACCTGTACAATCAAATTTAGTTGTTAGGCGTGATTCATAAGTAAGTGCTTTAAACAACAATTGCGATGATACATCAAAGAGTGATACCTGAAGACTGTCAATCATCCGTTGATAGTCTGATACATGTGTATCAATTGTGCCAATATTTTTCTGTACAGGATATGGAAAGAATCATCAACACTGACGAACGCAATTGCTACAAGTGATCAATGATCCAAAGGAGCAAATTTACAAAAAACACCATGAAAGAACCCATCAAACTTTAAATAAGGGAACAAGATAAAGTATGAATAGAATTGTAATATATAGTGGCCAGTAAGGAAGAGGTGGAAAGACAAAAAAACGAAGCAAGGCAAGGCGAAGGTACAGGAAATGGATTAGCAAAATAACTCATTTAAATAGGCATGACATGGTAACTTTAGAAGATATGAACTGAAAAATGGTATTTTTAGTATGCCACATGAACACTAGAAGTCATAACCCATGAGCTCTAGCTCCAGTAATACCCGCTCTAGCTCTAGTAGAATCCTCTCATCCTCCAGCGTGGAGGAGCAGGGAGATCGCATCCCATTAAGTACTTACGAAGAACACATTATCTTGTTGAGAATATCTCCAATAGCCTGTTTGGGTCTACTTCTTTTAGGGTTGAGGTTATATTATATGTCCCCCCTCACCCACCTTAATAATATTAAAATATCTAAAGGGAGGTAGAAAAAAAAAACAAGGTGTTCATAATGATCTGGTAACATCAAACATCTATCCCCAAATGTTGGCCTTGACATACAATCAAGTCGTGTCGGACCTACAGAATGCTAATAATATAGAACTGGTCTAGAGAAATGTCTGTCTGATAGTGGCAGTTTCCTGCAATATATTCCTTGATGGACCTGAGTCTCAGAACTTACATCCACATTCGAGGAACACCCAATTTAGCACAGAATCTGATACAAGGTGTGCCTATGCAAGAGAAGCTCTGGCCCAAACTGTCAAAGCATTATATACATAGTCGGTCCCTCTCTAACAACCTAACAGTCAACTAAACATGGTATTAGAGCTCTGGGTATGCAAGGAACTAAAGTTTGTCACTGCACGTGCAAGTTGCTCGTAAGGGGGAGTGTTGGAGCATGGTATATATTGTTGGGCCTCCCTCTAACAACTTAAGCTCCTAGGAGTTGGTAAACACAAACACCAATGACATTAAAAATCTCTACAACACCTCTTTAAACTCGTCATCTAAATTGGAACTGTTTCAGTTATATTTAAAGTGCAGACAGCCTGTAACACATAACTCTCACCTGAATGTGTGTCTTAATTTCCTTTGCTCGGTCGGCATATTTCAAGGTATTAACAGTGTGATGGTACTGACTATCCGCAGGTGATATGGTAGCAATCATAATCGTTTGACAATTACCACTCAGACCATCTTTAAGAATCCGTGTCAGTTTGCTGAAATATATTTGGAGATTAGCTATATTAGTGTGTATGAATCCATGCTACCATAATTATCTTTCAGATACCTGTTGCGATATGGGACATATGCTAGACCCTTCTTCTGCTGTTTCCCCAAAGCATTTATACAGTTTGCTAAAGCAAGGAGTGAGCGATTGATATTGGCTCCGTCTCTCAGCTTTTGGCCGCCACTGTTTGTTTCAGAAGCACGTTCACTGCACCACAACTTCATACATTAATGTATCTGCACCTTTCTTTCAAGCAAGGCTGAATCTTTACTAGAGATTAGAAAATAAAGGAAACGAAGTACTTCCAGGGATGGTTGTACCTGCCAGCAAGATCCACAAGTGCAAGTTTTCCTTTAATAATTTGATTACGATATTTGTTTTTCTGCTTCTTTGTCACAGTTATCTCCAAAACTGCATGTGAGCTGTTCATAAAAAGCTATATCATGTCAGAAAACAGAGAGAAGTGAGCATTTCAGTTCTTTTTTTGAGTAATCTTTAGTGAATAGTAACAACCTAGATGGTAATGATGCCACCACGGGACGCATTTTTTTAATGCTATAACTCACCGTGATGACGAATCATTAGCCTCCGTGCTTTCTGTTTTTCGCCTACTATTTCCCAGATTTAAAAGTTCAAGAATCTTATCCGCCGAGTTAACCTGAATACAAGCAACAAGCTAATCAATACTCAGAATTACCTGAGTATGAAATGTAGCCAACTAAGTAGCAACTCAAGAACAACTATCTTACGCATAGTGAATTGGACAAAATGCATAGAATTTTCCACATCACGTGCACTGTTTGATAAATAGGTTAAAAGAACGCTATTGAAAGCATGCTGAAGTGTAGGACAATAAATGGAAACCTATATGATTCATTTGTTTAGTTTCAAAATCACTGGCCAAACTGTAAGACGAAGACAATTAAGCCGTGGGTCAGGAGGGAGGATGTGACATGGATAGGATGGGATGTTGCCTAAATGGCCAATTCCTTGGCTACGCATTTGGATGCCTGCAAAACACTACATTCCCAGAGCTGGCTATGGATCAGCTACTTTTCCAGAGGTTAGCTCAGAAACACGAGCCTTGTATACACTCAGATAAAGGGAAAATTTGTTCGCCATTTGTATTTCTAGACTACAAGCAAGAATGGGATAGAAATATTTTGAACCCTTATTCACAAAACCTAGTTTATCTGCATCCATTAATTTTTTTATCTTTTTCTCTCCAGACAGTACAGTACATCAGTGTCTTGACCAACAAAAATATATAGCTATCACCTTGGACTTGATGGAATACCAACAAAACCCATGACATATTAAACACACATCAGTAAAGCTGTTGAAATTTTCGCACATCACATGTGAAGCATAAATTGCATGAAACATGTGATACAGCATACAACAGAAAAAAGATAGAGAATGAACCTTGATACATCTAAGTCCAGCAACAACAATACCATTCTGGGGATCCTCTCTAAGTCCCAAATGACCTGAAGATTTTTCAAGCAAATCATAGATAACCTGAATTTATATACCAAAAAAAAAGTCAGCAAATTACAATTACATACAACTGACAAAACAAACTTCTTAAACCATCATGTATGGCCTACTTCATTGTAGACTTCAAGGTAGGAACAAGTAACTTGGACGTCATCAGAACTATTGTCCATTTTTATGAGATCAAAAATTGTATGTAGACTGAGAACCATAAGTCCTGGATCATCTTGAGTCCCGGCCATTGTATATGTTTTGCCACTGAAATATGGAATGGTGTCACGTTCTAAGTAAATGTTTTATCACTAAAATTGCAGCAAAAGAAATGGAGGGAGGGAGAATAGAAGGAGAGTAATGTTAGATTCCACCGAAAAAAGTACTAAAGGAAGCTGCAGAATTAAAAAACAGAGAATAAATTAAATGCTCCAAGTTTGTTTTAGATGATATGAATTGCAGCATTTTATTCATTGAATCTTCTGGCTTGCCCTGGCTTTGTGTGTATCAGCATTTGGCTCATCAACCCATCAAGAAAAAATCCAGATTATCTAAAATAATTAATTACACAAGTAACCTATTTGAAGGCACCAACATTATGCACTCCCAATGAAATAATCAATAAATAGCCAACAACTAGTCTAGCACTAGAGAGATGGAAAGAAAAAGAGGGAAAAGAAAATCAAAAATGATGAGCAAATGTTCTTACAACTTGCAACGACTATGATACTTTTACATGTCAATTGTATAAAGGAGACCTCCTTAGATGTCTTACTATATTTATATACACAAACATATAGATACACACATTTCTTTATGAAAAAATAGAATATCTTTACTTATCACTGTATATCTTATTGCTAACATCGCAAGAGTTTCCTTTTCTTTCATCCCACGGTAAGAGGGATACGCACATAAGGACATTATCAACGTCGCACTCAATATTTTCTCAATATTGAGGGCTTAAGGGATAAGGGATAAAGAATACGAACAGAGTTTCAAGTACCTTCCAGTCGAACCATATGCAAATATTGTTGCATTAAGACCTTGAATGACCCCAGCAACTGTAGAAGATATACTTCTCTTGTAGACATCCTGGATAAAAATGCACCTTAAATTAATGGAGCATAAAAACTCAGACAAACTGAAAACCACAACAATCTCACAGAGGATTACAGAGAATGAGAAGAAACATATATACATTGAACACCTGAGAAAGGAAACCATATGACCACTATCTTATCCAAACGATCAGTCAGAGGAGTACAAAAAAGTGGACATCAAAACACCAAAAAATAAATGGTTCAGAAAGGAAATAGGCAATACGAACCGAATTCTTGGACTCTGGGCCAAATGCATAATCAAACGCATATCTTCGCTCTTTTGTTCGGTTTTGAATGCGATCAAGATAATCCTTTGATAAGTCAGGATCTAAAATAAGTACCTCCTACAAAATCCGTTGCCGAACAAGATTATACTAACAAACAAGCAAGTATAAGTCCAAACACAATTTACCGTGGACTCGAAGAAAACCAGACCTTGTCATTGTTCACTTTAACAATACCACGGCCTCGCTCTCTATCTGTTAATCGCCTACATTTCAATGCAACCTGTAACCAACCATTCACAAAAATTGACAAATAAGTAAAGATCGCAAATACACAAAGATGTCAACATAAGAACTAGTAAGGCAAAAAGCTAACCGTGAGGGTAGTGGTTTTCTTAGTAGCTGGAGCTCTAATGGTTGGCATGTTCAATCCACCACATCCAGCTCCAAAAAATATAATTCACTTCCAAACATCTACAATCTCAATTTCACTTGGATTATTTAATAAGCCTAGAAACTTCACAACAATATACAGATGTTGTTCTAGTTTCTCCTGTAACACTTCAATATGCTAAATCATTCCAGAAATTTGTATTCTACAAGAAATTCAAGCTCAATTAACATGCAATCTCCGGAGAACAATTCAAACATTTCCTAAACCGTGATTAATTTAACAAAAAACTAACGAATGAATACCTACCAAAGACCAACACAAGCAAGCCCTAAACACTACTAGCACAACATCTATCCGATAGAAAATCACATAATGAACCGTCTATATCAAACTAGAAGACCAAAATACAGGGGAGAAACCACAAACGCACTTTTCGGGAGGTATAAACAAGATATTATCTAACAAATCCCGAGGAGAAACACGTTAATCTGAACTGAAACCGATAGAGTGATTCTGAAATGGAAAAAAAAATAAAATAAAACGTTGAGAAATGCTTACAGGTATTTAAGAGGGAGAGAGAAATGAGAAGGTTTTAGGTTGAAGAATGAATGCGATCTTTCACAGAATCCGGTGAGGATAACGCCATTACATTTACTGACTCTGATGGATCAGTCTGTAGGAACTAATTGACTGTTTTTTTGGGACACCGACGCGGGTAAGTAATTGAATGCGCAAGAAGACGAGGGTTTAACGTTTAGAAATTAGAATATGTCCTTGCTTTGTTGTAGACTAATGGAGTATTATATAGGAGTGTTTGTAAGTGTAGCTGGTCAAGTGGGCGTGGGCCTTTTGACCGACTGACTGGAAAATCGGGAACACTTTCTGTTTTTCGCTTTTGTGAGTTTGAAAGTTTAGAGCAGAAAAGTTGCAGAACTCGTCTCCTTCCGATAGTAAAACTAATTTTGAATTCTATAATATAAATTATAAAATTTAAAATTTAAAAGTGTGTTTGTAATTGCAGTTTGTATATAGTTTATAAAATTAATTTTAATGTCATTTAAAATAAAATAAATTTATTTAAAATTTCATAAAGTTAGTATATTAAAACATACCAGCATTTAGTATTTTGATTTTTTTATTATTATTATTCCGAAGATTTGTTTGGTACAATCCCATAACATATAGAAATTAAGTTTATGGTTTAAATTCACTACAGTAAACCTTTAAAGTTGAATTTTAGTTATAAATTTAATTTTTTGAGCATACGTTTAACCTATCAAATATAAATTTTTATTGCATTTAAATTTTATAATATCTAAAAATATGAATTCACTACCAAACATGCACGAGATGAGTAGCCAATATACGAAGAAATGTAAGATATTACATGTAAATGAAAATCTTCACTCTTACCATCAAATAAAAATTACAAATTGTGAATATTTTTACGTATTATATATCAGTTGATCTAAATTGAGTTATTTTAATCATATTCACAAAAAAGTCATGACAAGTTATAAATATTATAATGTAAGACCCAATTCCTTGTTAGAAAAACACCAATTATTAAAAAAACCACAACTTTAAGTTATCATCATAAAGATTATTACGTAAGACGCAAATTCATTGTTAAAAAAACTCTAATTTTTCAAAAGTTATAACAATTTACTCGGTGCTTTTAATTTACTTTTTTTTTTTTTTTTTAAAAAGTGGTACAATTGTTACACTAAGTATATATGAGAGTATCAAACATATAAAAACAAGAATTCAACTATTACATAAACCAATTAATTAAATATCATAATAATAGTTAAAAGATCCTCTCACGCAAAATAATCTCATAAAATAGACTAACAATCTTCGCATAATGAGAAATCAAACAAAAGATCTCTAATACTTTTGAAAAATAAAATATGTTAATGTGTCAATTTTAATTATTATTAAATTAAAATCTCGTTGGCGTGTTTTTATTTATTTATAAAACTAGTTAACCTAACAACCAACCTTTTTAAATCATGCAAAATTTGTCTCATCGCCCTTAACGTTCGCACCAAATCACGGATTGATTTGCTTGGCTTGAACCCAACTAACGTGACCCGAACCACTCTTGGCAAAAAGATTCTAATCATTAGGTGGCCCCATTTAAAAAAAAAAAAAAAAAAGGGAAAGAAGAAACATCAGCTGCCATGTCCTTGTCAAATTAGTTGTAGGTTTAGTCAGGGTAGTACGTGTGCTGTTATCATTTTGGTTCACCGTCTCAGTATTAAATAAAAAACGAATAAAGGTATTACAACCTCATTGGCGCCAACTTTGGACCTACTCACAGTATTTGATTAAGTACATCCGTACGCGTGCGTGAATATTTTTTTTTAATTTTTTTTTATAGATAAATAATAAAAGTTTTAATTAATTACAAATTTATCAAAATAATTAAATTATTTTGAAGGATACAAAATCAAAAACGAAGAATCCTCCCCTTCTTGGTTTTTACTTTTTAATATACGGTAGATAGATGTCATGGATTTATAGGAGGAAGAAGACAGATTATTAATGCACTCCCCGTTTTATCACTTGCACACAACACACTACAGTGAAGTTTTGGTTTGTGGCGAAAAGCAACCGTAATTATATTGAATTTTTTTATTCTTTCTATTTTTTAAAAAAATATATATTATTTTTGAAATCTTAAGTCAAATTACACGAGTTTATAATATAAATTTAAACTTTGTAAATTATTTAAAATATTTTAATCATTCTAATATTTATTATTTTCAATCATACAATGAATTACATCAATTTTAATTTTTTATAAATTCACACTTAAAATTCAACGATCTCTTTTTTATTTGAAACAGAGGACGTAGTTAGTTTGCTCGTATTGAAATTATATGCCAAGTAAAAAAGTCTTAGTTTTGGATTTAGCTCTCATTTGTTATATCTTTCACGCATTTT
>JAUMHB010101464.1:0-10194 GCA_032359685.1 Pittosporum tobira
TTTTGTCGAAAACCAATAATTTTATTTAGTACCTCAAAATATCATATTTATAAAGTTAAAATATTGGGTTCTTACAGTATGTTTTCTTCTTTTCCTTCCTTCTTCATATTTTGCATTTATGTTACAAGTCTATTTTGTATAACTCATGTGATGGTGGTACTTTTTTATTTATTTTTCTTTAATATTTGGTTCCTTTTTTTGTTCTTACAACAATGTCATTTATAGAGAGTTTGAAAGACCAATAACACGAGAACTATTTCTTCTTCTTCTTTTTCTTTGGTAAAAAAATTAATACGAGAATTATTGGCTCGAAATTGTTAATTTTTTGTTTACATTGCTTTAGTTTATTTGAATTAAATGTGAAATTTCAAATTGGTGGAAAAAGTTCTTTCTTAAGCTTTTCTAATTATTTTTTTATAATATGTCACCCTTGATGAAAAAGAAAATTAGGAAAAAATAGAAATTTGTTTATATATATATATATATATAATTTAAATCATGTATGTTATTATTTATTATTGAGGCAATATAAATTATAATCAAATATGACTTGCGGCCAACTATTTTAAAAGTTTCTATCATCTTACAATTTTATCCTAACCGTGTAATTTAAGATATATATTTTATTAGTGCATAGTTTATAATAATTACTTAGTTATTCAAAATAAAATTATATTTATAATTTTATATTAATTTTTAAATAAAATATATCAGTGTACATCGCATGGAATAAAGCTAGTTCAATTAAATGGTCTGAACCCCACAGATAGCATTAAAGAAGCAAGCAAACAAGAATGACAATAAAATTAGTCGCAATATTATTCTAGAAAATGATATTACAACACATTCTAGGAGGCACATTTCAGTCTGAGAAGGAATTAAAAAAAAATTAAAAAAATTAATATTTGAAACATGGATCAGCCTGCAATGAAGAGTGCTAATTACACTCTTGCCTACTCCCAATAAAAGGGAAGTGTTTGAGGAGTTTCATTACCACGCAATCCATGATGAGGCCCCGGGTTAAACATCCCCAGACAATGGACATCAGCGTCACTCACATTTGGAACCAGAATGGACTGATCCATGGGCTCCACACTATTACAATTTGGGTTGGAATAAAAGGGATGTGCTACAGGGATAGGGTTGGGCTGCATGACATGGCTTAGACCTGCCTGCGATGACGACGATGATGACAGAAGAGAGAGAGCACAATCCGAGTTGACGAATTGACTAGAAAAACCATTGAGAAGTGGTTGGCAGATAGAAGGTTGTGGAGATGCTTGGTTGCTGCTCAGCTCAAGGTTAGTGCTGTGAATGAAACTCAATTGCTTTCTTCTTTTGTCGATGCTCGAGGAGGAGGAGGATTCAGGAAATGCATTGTTGCGGTGTTTGTGTTGGTTATAAATCTTAGCATCTTCCTCAGCTTTCACTATCCCTGCCCAGATTGGGTTTGTCACATCAGTGGTTGGATATACTTGCGGATTGGAGAATTGCAGCAATCTGGGCCCTGAAATTAATAGATATGTTAATCCCTACCATGTTCAAAGCTGAAATTGAGTTTAATTATCTGATGCATATCAAAATTAAATCACTTTTAACATCAGTTAAAAAATTATCCTAACGACAAATCAATTAGGATAATAAACAGAAACCTTGATGAGGAGTAAAAAAGCTTCCAGGACGTGATAGAGGCTCTGGCTGAGGCTTCCTTCTGCGACGGTTATGTCCATCGAGTCGTTTCCTGCAACTTCTCTTTCCCTCGTCAAATTCCTCTAGTGAATGGAACCTACAAAGAGTGAACACAAAAATTGAGAGAGCCTTTAGGCTGGTCAAAAATCATGCAGCACAAGAACAGGATTTAAGTGCTGGAGAAAGCATTTAGGCTGGTCAACTATATTGACCTTTAACCATCAAAGGCTTCATCTCGAGAAAGATACATAAGCAATACATAACAAACAAATTTGATCTAATGTCTGCTGCATGAACCATTTATATCAAAAGGATGCGTTTAAATATGTTTCTTTTGCCATTGGCTTATTGTTTCTGCAAAATGAACCAAAAGTTTGGCTAAATTACAGTATGCATAAACTCAGAAACTGGTCAAATACCAAAATGAGAAGCGAATTAAAACCAAAAAAAAATTTATAAAAAAAAAAAGGACCTGATGTTAAGAGTGTATAAGGGTAGTGACGGAGATTTTACACGGCTCAATGACCTGCGATACCACCCCTTTGATAGGAGTTGGACCGCCTATAAAAAAATAAAATAAAATAAAATAAAAATAATAAAAGAGGGCACTAAGCACAGCAAGGAGAACTGTAAAAACACTCAATATTCGATCATACAAATTTTTGATACCAAGAAACAAACTATTGCAATAGATGGCAATACATATCTTTTTTTTTTTATATACAAATCCGTAATTTATTGCATTGTACAATTAAAGTTAACTGTTTTTTGTTTTTTGGGTAAAAGTCAACTCGTCTGTGCAAGACAGTTTAACCACTCTAGCAAAAGATGGACCATTTTAAGATAGAAGAGTATGAATTAAGTTGGTGATATTTGACACGAACAATAGAAATTTGGAGGGGCTTAAAGTTTCAATTTGCAACAACTATTAATTAACTGGATATCCTAATTTCTTCAGCATTAAAAGTATGCTAAGATGGTGAATTCTAATGACAAATTATCTGGAGAAACAGAATTGATTCAATATTAACAAAATTGGACTCAAGGAAAGGGACCATAAAGATTTTGAACATCCAATACAGTTAATGATTGCCTAAATGCTGATCCTTTTCGGGCCACATATAACTTTCAGCTCACAACAGGGACACTTGTTTCCATATTAGGCATCTATGCCCTTCCTAATCCGTGTCGGATCCCACTTAAATCAACAAAATTGAGAACCCTAAGCTGAAGATAGATACCAAATCTATACACCAATACCATAATAGAAACCTTTTCTTAAGAAGAACAAATAAACTAGAAAGAAAACGACACAGTAGCCAAAAAGTTGAACAGTGGACATTCTAAAAGAGGACATGCGAAAAGTTGTCTATCAATTATTGTACCTTCTAAAACCACAAACATAATTACAGACCACTTGTATTCAGTTTATGACTGATTATTCGCAAAGCTCTTTAAAAAATTGCGATGGAATATCTAATTTACAACAATTATGAACTAACATCTACTGGTTCAAAATGGCTAGACTAGAAACTCAGACTAATCCCTACAGCATAAGATTGAGCTGATTAAAGGACCAAAAGATTTGTACCTGCTGCATTGTTGACAGAACCGCTGCTTATGGCCATTGATTGTAACCTCAGGAGTCTTAGAATGAAGTTCACAGACCTTGTGACGCCTATGGTACTCCCTGCAGTTGTTAAGATCTGCATTGCAACCGTCTACGAGGCACGACGCTGTCTGAATTCCGTTATTAATTGCACGACCCCTCTTTAATGAGCCTGAAGGTGATAAATCCATTTTGGGACAATTTGGCACCTTTAAATTGTCTCCTGAGTCAACCACCTGATGACCAAGCTTCAAATCAACTGAAAAGTTCCCCTTAATCCCCTGGCCGCCAAAGCCACTAGACCCACTAATCAAGTCAATGTTAGGGATGGTTTCTTGTTCAAAATCAGTTAAATCCCAAGAAGGTGTCTTCAAATTCCAGTCCATAATGCCTAAAACTATAACCGCTAAGTCAAATCTTAATTCCTATCGATCTTCACAAGAACATAAAACATCAAAAGAAGCAAAATTAGCACACCAAGAACAAAAAAAGTTTGAAAACTGTAAAAATGAAACCCAATAATCAATCAAGAACGATGTGATTGAGAGCTCAGTTCAGAGAGACTACCATGGGGTTGCATGAAAACAGTCAATTTGTCAAATTTCCAATAAAACGAAGAAAAATAATAGAAGTTACGACAGAAACAAGTCAACAAGAGAAAACTAAAGAAAATCCAAGGAATAAATAAAAGTTGGGAATCCAACAATAGGCGGTCTAAAAAGCACATTCCAATCCACAGAAATTATCTTAAAATAGAAGGCAAGAACCTCAATTTAGAAATATAACTACGAAGTAGATTACCCCAAGAAAAGTTCCTGACAGCTAGTGCATAAATTACTTTCAGAGAGAGAGAGAGAGAACTACTACTACTTACAGAAAAAGTGCAGCAGACGAAGAATGGTTTGAGCTTTCCAGCCATTCGTTTACTGACAGGAATTTCATTTTTTGAAAAAAACAATTGAGTAAAGAGGTTAGGTAGTTAAGGCCAAAGTAGGGTGTAGGATAAGAATCATCAACCCCCCTGTGCCCTTTAGCAAAGACCGTTGTTGGTTGGGTTAATTTTGATTTTAAGCAGATGGCACTAAGTAGAAAATGACAAGGATTAAAGAAGCCCAAGAAAGGATGCCCATATGGTTTGGTGGATTCTTGTTGATTAGTTTTATACAGTATATAACTGTATATACATATATGGTAATTAGAGTGTTGTTTATTGGAGTTTGTTTGAAAAGTGTGAAGCTTGAAAAAGGAAAGTGCGATAACAGCGACAGGCTGTTTTGTTCCACTCGACTTTACAGAGTATTGAAAATAGATAAAGTACAACAAATATAGATATTGGGTGGCTACGACAAATCATGTGGCACTGTGTTTCATACTTTGATGGCATGTTTTCATTTTGTCATCTTTAATCTAGAAACAATAAGTGCTTCTCCTCCGTGGTTTACCACAAAATATCACTACTGTGCTATTGGGGATCTTTTAGGGTGTATTTAGTAGACTTTTATCAAATAAAATTTATAATTTCATTTTAAATTTTTATTAGAGTCAATTTGAGTGGTAAATTTATTTTAAATATATATTTAATGTTTATTTGGTAATAATTTCTTGAGTCTTTAAAAATTATAAATAAATTCAAACGAAACATGTTTGATAGATTAAATATAAATTCAAAAAATAGAATTATATTTTTTTAGTTATAAATTGAATTTGATAAGTTCTAGCAAACAAACCCTTAACCTACCAAATATAATTTTTTGTTATATTTAAATTTTATAAACTCTAAATAATATATAAACTGTTATCGAGCATACACTTAATTTAACAATTAAGGTTGACATCTTATAAGTTATAGTTATAAAGTTAAGGTTCAATCCTCACGTCCGATGACAGTTTGTTTATTTCTTACAGTATTTAAGTATATTTTTAATTGTCCTTTCCGATATTTATTTGTTTTTTACAAAAAAAAAAAATATTATTATTTTATATTATTTAATTTTTTTTAACCACAGTAATTTCTACGGATTGATATCCATCATTAGGGAAAAAAAATCACTTGAAAGTCTAGTTTGCACAATTTTTTGCAACAACTTATAGCTTATTTTTAAATGGTTTGTCTTTGTTGATTTAAAAAATATATATATATATATATATATATTAAGTATAACATTATTTCAATTTATTTTTAAAAAATTAATAAATATTTTTATAATTAAATTAAATTAATAAATATAATAAATTATAATTTATTTTAAAATAAATTACGGTAAACATATCTTATAAATGTAGAAAAAAATGAAAAGACATGTGCTTTTGAACTAATATAAATAAACATTCAGATAGTGATGCAACTCAAAATCACGAGTCTTGTTGAAAGTTGTACGACGATGAGGTGAACTGATTTTTGTATTAAAACATGCACTCAGTGCGAAATGTACTTGGGTTTGGCTTGTTTGATATAATTTATTTTAAAATATATTATAAATTATTGAATAAGTTGTTAGTTTTGTTTAGTTATTTTTTTTAAAACATATTATTTTCAGAATAAATTAAATGAGTATTTGATAAATAATTTAAAATAATAAATAATTTTAAATTTTATTCCCAAAATATCCTTAAAAGCAAAACAACATAAACTAAAATCACGCGACGGTACAGAAGAAGAATGAAACGAAGTGAGAGGCCGGAGATTTAAAAATCTGCTTCGCCGTCAGTGCTAAATCATTGCGATCCGGGTTGTGATATAGATGAATAAGGGAGGCAGATATCAAATTTAAACAGTCCTGTCGATGGATCACACCCCGCTGAAATCTTCATTATGCATCTTCCCTTCAACGAGCACTTCTCTCCCAAGCTCTTCAGCACTGCACAATTCCTTGTCTGAGACACCGCTACAGCAGTGGAAGTTGACGAACTCCTTCAGATCAATGAACCCGTCATCGTCAGTGTCGATTTCTGACATTAAGAGCTGGAGTTGGGACGGATCGGTGTAATTTACTATAAAATTAGAGGGTAGGAAGGTAATTTCAGCTAAAAAGTTGATGAACAGTGTAATTTAAGTTAAATGAACTCTGTTTTTTTGATAAATTATTGATTGTTTTATAGAGTTGTACAATTAAAAATAAATTATTGATAAAAACTAAAATAAACAAAATTTTTAATTTTTTCAAATTCTAAAAAATTATAATTTACACTAAAAAGCTGAAACAAACAAGGTCTAATTAAAAGTTAGAAACATTCTTCTTTTTCTTTTTTTTTCGAAGGAATGTACATCACTCTTGATGGTGCCAACTACCAATAAGGTAAGTTTGATCACATGAGCAAGTACTCGAAATATACTATAAGAAATTGATATTGATATTTTTAATTTTAATTTTTTAAAGTTAAATCTCATAAAAAATTTAATTAATTTACAATATAGAAAAAAAATAAAACATATAGTATTGAATAATGAAATATATTTGATAAAATTTGAACTACTCTTATCGTTTCTCATATTTATTTATATACTCCCCATAGTTCTAATTTTTTTTATTTAATTTCAATTATTTTAAGTATTTAATTAATTTTTTCTTATATTCAATTAAAACAGTCTACAAATTAAGTATTTTATTTATCGTTTAAATTCGTAATTTAATTTTTAGAATATTAGTATTACACGAAACATATCAATTAAATAATGGATCTATTAACAATTATGGTGCATGGGCTAATGAGCTATTGAGTGGAAGCTGTTGGCAAGTGCAGCTGCGACGTCCTAAGTTACTACTGTAAGTAGACTTACTTTACTTACCGTCGTCATCCGAGACAATTGGCGCATTATTTTCAAAATTAAATTTGTCAGTTCCAATAACACGCAACTAATGATTCATTAGGAGTGTAAACGATCGAATCGAATCGAATATTTATATATTTAAATTTTATTTGTATATTTAATAAATTTAAAATAAATTTTATTTATGTCTTATTTAACTATCGAATAAAAATTAAATACGCATCGAGCTCGATTAATTTAAAGTTTTTGAGTAAATACTATCGAAGATCAATACAAAAAAATAATTTGATAACGTCAAAATAATTTCTTAAATTTTAAAATGTGCTTATATTTTACTCATTAATATTTTGAATCGAACTCAAATTAAATTTTTAATCGAACGATCTCGAAAAAATTTTGAATGTCATATTTCACATGAATTATAATTAATTTTAATAATGAATTACAAAACAGACCACAGACAAGTCATTAAATGGACAACCACAATAAGTCAGGGCGGTAGGGGCAGCTGCAATTGCGGTTGCAATAGTCGTACGAATTTTTATTTGGGATCGAACTTATTTACTGTTGAACGAAAAAGACTCTCTTTCTTACTCTTCTTCTGTCAATTAAAGAGAAGACTGCCCCCATGCATCGTCTCCTTCCACCACGAGAGCGTGCAGGAGTAACTGGTCTTATACAGTGAGCTACCGCATGTGCTGGCGTGTGTACGTTCTCCACCATTTAATTTGTGGTCCTCGTTATCTAAGTTTTTACTTTTTACCGTGATACGGTCATACTGAATGAGTAGATAACTCATTTAATGTTCAAAATTAATTCATTTAAGATATAATTTTAATTCGTAAAAAATATATATTTGAATTTAAATTTTAACTTATTAAAAATTTAATAAAATAATCATTTAATTTAAATAAATTGAATTTGGACTTAATAAAAAATTTATTTATTTAAACAAATTAAATTCGAACTCAAAAAATATTATTAAATTAAATTAATTAAATTAAAACTCTACAAACTCGGTTATGCTCATTCTTCAACTATTAATCTCCTTTTCCAGAGTATACCGAGTATATCTTTTACTCCTATTTTAATTACATTAATATGTAAGTATTTAATGGAGTAGTAATCGGTTAGAGATTTGTATCCTAAATAAATAAATAAATAAATATTTACATATGTAGGTTTTATTTTATAAGTCGTATAAGGTTTTTTACTTAAAATTTTATTGAATGAACTATATTCAAGAGATTATAATCCTTGCACTGTTAATTATGAGAATATTTAATGTTTTACAATTTATTTTTTGTTTAAATTAAATTACATAAGGAATAACTATTGTGTTGTGTTTTTATATTATTGGCTAATTAAATGATTAAAAAAAAAGACATAGTCATCACATGTGCAAAGGATAACAATGTTTTGCCTAAATATTATTAATCATAAACTAAAGGTATTACAATATTTGGTTGGGGATATTAAATAATACTCTACTATAGGCTAATTTATAATTTCATATTATTCAATATTCATGATCCCTTGTAAAAATTTATAAATAAACAAATAATTAAAAGTTTTTTAATCAATATATTATATAAATCTATAAACACCATGTTTATTTTGTTCATTTACCGAGTTAATTCATATGTAAAGACTTTAACTATGTAACTGGAGTTGAGGTCTATGTAAACTCAATTTATTTTTTTGTGAGTTTTTGATCAATCACAAAGATTATAATTTAATTACCGGATGTTGAAAATTCACATATCATATATAACATCAAATTAAATATATTCAACAAACAACGAGTTTGCTTGTTTTGTTTACGGAATTAACTCGAAAGTAGAGACTTTAGATACAAGACTCAAGTCGAGTTTTATGTAAACTCAGTTTAGTTGTTTTGATCAATCTATTATGTTAAAATCAATAAATATTGGATAGTCACGTGGCATAAAAGCATGAAAAATAGTTTAATATGCATCAATTTGTGTCAGTTTACATTTTCAAATGAATATTAACGAAAACAATATTTAATATATCATAAACAAATGCATTACAAATGTAGACATGAATAAAAAAAAGTACTTAGAAAAAAACATTATGAGCAATTCGTTAAAATTGTACAATAGTGGATATTTTATAGAAAAAATATATAATCTATTGATAAGAGATTTTTAATACTTAATATTTTAATATATTTTGCACTTAATTTATTATTATTTGCTTAAAAAATTAAATCAAACATGAAATAATTGTTATATTTTTAGTTTGGATTATTACTATTTGTCTGGACTTTATTTTGTAAGTTTTTGAGCTCATTTGGTGCAAATTCAGGCTTGGAATAGACAAGGGGCAAATCATAATTAAACTATGACAATATTGTTGACGTGAATTTTCTTATTTCTACTCTGATTATGCAAGAGATATCCAATTTGGACCGTTCATGCATGAATTTTAGAGATATTCGGATTGTGTATATTGTCCTATAAATAACATAGACCTCTAGACAATTTATGTATCAATTTTCATAATTCATATTTAGTAACTTAGTAGCAGTATTTGTAGACGGTGCTCGGTGGAGACTTTCCCACAAGACGAATGTTTTTCATTCGAGTAACTTTATGGGTTCAATTATTATAAACTCTTTTATTTTTTTATTTAATATAATTATGTTCTAAATTTATTTGTGTTAATATTAGGTGGATAATGCTAATGATTAATTAGATATACCGTTTTATCATATTTTTTATGTGAATTTATTATGTTGCGAGTTGTGTTTCATGTTATTAATATTTTTAGATATCTGATCAATGTTTAAATGAATTTTGTCACATAGTCCAAGTACCGAGATGAGAAGATTAGTGAGAGATCGTATGAAAAATAACCACAAATTAAATTTAGTTAGAGAGAGTCTAAGTTGTTTGTGTAATTTTGGTAGTAACTATATTTAAACTAGTTAGCGATTGTTAGTGAATTCGAAAATTTCCATAAAATTTAATACTCTTTATATTATTTAAATTTCGCATGAAGATTGTTGTGTTAATAATTGAAGTATGAGTGTAAGAACCCGATATTTTAACTTTATAAATATGATGTTTGGAGGTACTAAATAAAATTATTGGTTTTCGAC
>JAUMHB010101475.1:0-10194 GCA_032359685.1 Pittosporum tobira
ATAAATAAATATATATATATATATATATATATATATATATATATATATATATATAAATTGAAACAAAAATGAAAAATAAAACTCATAAACCATAGTAAACATGGGTTGTCTCCCAAACAACGCTTGTTTAATATATGCTAGCCTAACTTTGCTTCTTCATGTTGTCAATCAAGTAGGAGCCTTCAATGTCACAATGACATTGAGGGGATCAAATTCTCCTCCATGATAGTGCTTCAGTCACTGGCCATTCACTTTGAAGCATTCAACTTTCGAATTTGTCAGTTCCACTGTACCGTAGGGGATGACTTCATAACCTTGAATGGCCCACTCCATCGCAACTTCAGTTTACCTAGAAACAAATGAATACAGGAATTCTATAATAAAACACTATTACCCACATTAAATTCCTTACGTAAAATGTGGTTGTCATGCCATTTTTTTGTTCGTTCCTTATAAATCCTAGCACTTTCATAAAAGTCTTGCCTTAGCTCGTCTAGCTCACTTAATTGCAACATCCTCTTTTCTCTTACCACCTTCATATCAAAATTCAACACACGCAATGGCCAATATATGCGATGTTCCAATTCTAATGGTAAATGGCAAGCTTTCCCGTAGACAAGTCAAAATGGTGACATCCTGATTGGAGTTTTGAACATAGTTCGATAAGCCCATAATATGTCATCCAATTTGACTGACCAATCCTTCCTGTTAGAACTTAAAATTACTGTATTCTCAATAAGGTACTTGAGCTCCCGATTAGAAACTTCAACTTGACCACTCGTTGGCGGGTGATAAGAGACAACATTTCTATGGGTAACTCCATATTTATGTAAAAGTGATGCAAATTATTTATTAATAAAATGCATATCTTAGTCATTTATTATAGCTCTTGGTGCCCTAAACCATGTGAATATGTTATTCTTTAAGAATTTTGCCACATTTTTCGCTTCACACGTTGGAAGAGCGGCAACCTCAACCCACTTTGACACATACTCTACCGCTACCAAGATGTAGGCATTACCGTAGGAATGAGGGAAGGGACCCATGAAGTCAACCCCCCACAAATCAAAAGCCTCACACTCCAGGATGTTGTTCAATGGCAAATATTTTCTCTTGGATATGTTACCCCATCCATTGACATCTATCACAGCTCTTCACATAACTAATCGCATCCCTGAACAAGGTAGGCTAGTAAGAACCAGACTGTGAAACTTTTAAAGCAGTTTTATTGGAACCAAAATGGCCACCAGCTAGACCATCATGACAATGATATTAAATTTTTGTAATCTCTTCATTGGACACACAACGCTTAACTATACAATCAGCACACTTGAATAAATTAAGTTCATCCCAAATATAACTTGTTAGGAGCGAAAAGAACATTTTCTTTTGCTGATAAGTAAAATTAGGAGGCAATAACTTGCTTACCAAGTAGTTTACAATGTCTGCATACCAGGGTAGGTTGGCTTGCACATGCAATAGATTTTCATATAGGAATTTCTCATAAATTGAAAATTCATGATCAGGGGCATTGGGAAACCTGCTTAAATGATCAACCACTAAGTTTTTCATTCATTTCTTATCTTTAATTTATAGGTCAAACTCTTGTAGCAATAGGATCCATATGATGAGCCTAGGTTTGGCATCTTTTTTTTTAAAGCACATACTTCAAAACTGCGTGATCTGTAAACGTAATAACTATTGAAGCAATAAGATAAGAACATAATTTATCAAAAGCAAATAAAACATCTAAAATTTCTTTTTCTGTAGTGGTGTAATTAAGTTGAGCCCCTGATAATGTTCTACTTGTATAGTAGATAACTGAAAAAATCTTATCATTTCTTTGCCCCAACAGAACACCTATTGAAGTATCGCTAGCATTGCACATTAGCTCAAATGGTAATGTCCAATCTGGAGTTGTCGAATTGGAGTTGAGACTAGCTTTTCCTTGAATGTGTGGAACGCTTGAAAACAATCATTAGAAAGTTCGAAGTTAGTGTCTTTTTCCAACAATTTGCACAAAGGTCGAGATATCTTCGATAAGTCCTTAATGAATCTCTTGTAAAACCCTTCATGTCCCAGGAATCCTCGAAGTAGCTTCACGGAAGTCAGCATGGGTAAATTGGATATCACTTCGATCTTTGCTCAATCAACTTCAATACCCTTTTTTCTGAGATCTTATGACTTGGCACAATACCTTCTTGTACCATAAAATGGCTCTTCTCCCAATTAAGTAATAGGTTAGTCTCCTCATAGCTCTGCAAAACTAGTTCTAAATTATTCAAATAATTGTCAAAGTTAGAACCAAAAACAGAGTAGTCATCCATAAAAATTTCAATATAGTTTTGCATCATCTCTGAAAATATGGCTATCATGCATCTTTGGAACGTAGCCGGTGCATTATAGAGGCCAAACATCCTGTATGCAAATGAACCATATGGGAAAGTAAATATGGTATTCTCTTAATCTTCCAGAGCAATTGGAGTTTGGAAGTATCCAGAGTGGCCATCTAAGAAGCAATAGTCTATCCTACAAGTCTCTCAAACATTTGATCAATAAAAGGTAAAGGAAAATGATCCTTTTGACTAGCATCATTCGATTTCCTGTAATTTATACACACACACCAACCGGTGACAGTTCGAGTAGGAATTAATTCATTTTTATCATTGTTAATAACTGCCATACCTCATTTCTTTGGGACGACTTGAACCGGACTTACCCATGAACTATCTAAAATGGGATAGATTATCTCTACATCCAGCAACTTGATTACCTTTGCCTTGACTACCTCCTGTATTTTCGGGTTAAGCCTTCTATGCGGTTGAATGACTGGTTTTTGCCCTTCTTCCATCAAGATCTTGTGTGTACAAATAGAAGGACTAGCCTTTTATGTCAGCAATAGTCCATCCAATAGCCCTCTTGTGGTTTCTTAAAACCCTTAGCAGCTTATCCTCCATGTCACCTGTCAACGAAGAAGAAATAATAACAGGCAAATTAGTACTATCTAAAAAAGCATATTTCAAATGAGGATGTAAAATTTTTAGCTCTAAATTAGGTGGGTCCTCAATTGACGACCTTGTCTTAGAATCCCCTTTTGTTACTTCACTATATTTTGGCTCTAGGGATCTCGGCCAAGGTCTAATCACCTTTAGTTGCTCGATCATTGTTTTTTCTTCTTCAAGGCCTAAACCTTCTTCAATGTCTTGTACCATAAAATTCAGAGTGGATCCCTTGCATTTGTTAATTTAAACACGTGCTCCACTTCCTTGTCTATGGTGGCTATCCTCCGTATTTCATTCTATACGCTTGGGTACTTCATCGCCTTAAGGACATTGAATTTGACTTTGTCTTCACCCAGACGTAGCACTAATTTATATTCTCGTACATCAATCACAGTTCCCCCTGTAGGTAGGAAGGGCCTGCCCAAGATTATTGGTACGTCAATGTCTTCTTCCATCTCAAGTACTACAAAGTCTCTTGGAAACACAAATTTGTACACCTTTACTAACATGTTCTCCACAATACCCTGTAGATACTTGATTGATCTTTCCGCCAACTGGAGTGATATTGTGGTAACCTTAATCTCTCCTACCCCAAGTCTCATATAAACCAGATAATGTATTAGATTTATGCTTGCCCCTAAATCGCACAATACCTCTCCCATGCTTCATACAATGATTTCCCATCTAACTGTATGAATGTTATAATATAATTCTTCATCTTGGCTAACTTGGAAGGAGGAAAATAACAGCTTAAAAATTTATGTGCTATATCCTCCCAAGTGGTGATAGAACCTGCAGGTAAAGAAGTCAACCACGATTTGGCTTTATCACGTAATGGAAATGGGAATAACCTGAGCTTTATCGCATCATGGGAGACTCCATTGAAGAAAATTTTGCAAATGGAGATTAAGGTCCTAGTTCGGTAGCCCATTGAATTACACTGCATTTTGTAGCATCTGTATCAATGATGGCTTGAGTTCCAAATTGTTGGCCTAGATCGCTGGCCTTGTTATGCTAGACAAACAATCCTGGAACATTGGCATTGCAAATTCACCCATTGTTTTCCTTAGCAACACATTCTCATCTTCTTGTCTTGGCATCGTGTATTCTTGTTGCTTCTCTAGTGGACTCACTAAGTCAAATACTACATTTAGATTTCTTTTTGCCAGAATATGCTCTCTCAGTTGTTTATGAAAAGTTCTCTCGAGTTCTGAGTCAAAATCTTCTAAGTCTCTCATTTGACTCCTTCTTAGCCTGCACCACCTAGACCTGGCAACCAAGTCTACACAAGCAAAAATGGTAAACAAAAGTAAAAGGTTAGATTAAGAAAAGAATATATAATATTGATAATAATTAGAAAAAAATTCAATCCCCTGCAACGACGCCAAAAACTTGGTCGTGGATGTACAAGTGTACATAATCAAGTTATAGTATATATGTATCGGTCCCACGAAGATTGAATTCCAATTATTTACCAACGAAAAAATTCTTTTTCTTATCTAACAAAGTAATAAAGATTTGGTTTTTATATAAATTAAACTACTTAACTAATTAATAGGAAAATTAGGTTTTAACAATGAGAGAAAAGAGTACTAAGATTTTGATTTTTTCTACACATTCATTATTAAAGCAAATCAATTTATCATGCAAATAATTAAATTTATTTGTTGTGATTTCCAATTTTAGATTGCTACTCTATCTCTAGTTATAACATCCCTAATTCAATTACCAGTTTCACAATCTCCATCTGAAATTTAAATAAATTGAAAAGAATTAAATTCTTTGAAAATTTCCGGATTCATTAAACTAAGGTGTAATTACAACCAAAATCGCATAAACCACCTTGAGTTATCTCTAGCAAAGTTTAATCTGTGATTATGTATCCATTTGCACTCTCTAGTCTTCACCTCTCAATCATTTAACTAAGTGACAATCAATCATCTAAATAATGGCCAGTTACTTAAAAGCATTAAAACTGGATACACAATTCACAATGATATAAATTCACAATAACGCATAATAAAAATGAAAACTTTCACTACTCATGGGTAAGTTTCATTTAATTTTAGTTCAGAAGAACTTAGAACATAATTAAACTAAAGAACAAAAGAGAAAAGGTAAAGAAAATCAAACTCATAGTCCGCCCTGCGTTTGAAAACCTTCCACCGGGTATTGTCTTTTACGGAGTGGCTACTTACTCTAAAAAACTAATAAAACTGATTACTCTCATAATACATGGGTGTATTCTATTTATATGCTAGGTTACAACTCCCAGTTCTAAATAAAAATGCTTCTTTAAAAAGTCCGGTTCGTGTCCTCAAAGCCTGCATCAACAATAAAAATCAAAATTCATGTAATTTACCTCCCACGGCCGTGGCCCATGCCACGATCAGACCATGGGAGGTACTGGAGGCCGTATTTTTTCTTTCTTTTGTCCAACGTTTGTCCTAGTTCAACCAGGTTTTGTCCCTTGTCCATTTTTAGCCCAAAATAGCTTCCAAATAGGTTCAAAAACCTGCAAAACAAAGTCCAAACAAATAGTAAAATTCCAAACTAAAAATAGAACAAATATAAACACTTTTGATTGGATTTCTTATGCAAATTACGGAAAATCAAGATGAAATATGCCAAAATATAAGCATAAAAATCTTCTTATCATTTTCCAATAATAGTTTTCATGACAAAAATAAAAAGAAAAAGCTTTTTTTTTTTTTGGATAAAAGAAGAATTTTATTAGGAAAATAAATAATATAACATAAGGGGACAAGGCATCCCCCCAAGCTCAAGAGAAAGAGAGAAAATGAATACATAAAAAAGGAACAACTTTCCGGTCTCTACAAAGATTAGGCATGGGAACACACGTAAAAGTTTCCATAGCAAAAGATTATAGCAAAGCAAGAAAATATATTCTATCCCACAAATGAGACAAAGATAAATTAAAAGCACGATAAAATACTATATTCCGCAACAAGGCAAAGTATAAACATTTATCTTGAAAAATCCTCGCATTACGTTCTACCTATATCTAGTAAAAGACTAAGAATAATGAACATTTCCACAATATCTTTGCATCCATTCTCTCACCAAAACCTATAAACCATGTCAACTAACTCCTCCACTGATGCATGACATACCCACTCCTCTTCTATTACCTTAAATATATTCAATGTTTGATACAACATGTTTCTTATTTAATGTATTTTTTGTCTTAAAAAATACAAATTATTGAAGATAGTGTGTTAGACATAACTACGTTGAAAGGAGTAATTTGGTTTTTCAATATGTCATTGACAAGGCAGGAATGTCATAAGAATCAGTTAACTTGTTTCAAAACATCAAATGGCTATTATTGGAATGTGGCCTAAAATTTGAACATGAGCTAAGGACCAAACATGTGCTGAGGCATGAACATAACGTTAAACCTATTTAATTCATAAAGGGTGAAATAAACAATATGCGAAGAATTCTTCCTTTATTCTTGCCAAAAATCTCTGAAATACATGTCTTATATAATATCAACCAGGGGATAAGAATCTTATGAAAGATTGAGGATGGATTTATTAGAACTCTAGTTTGGGTGTGAAGCTACACTAATACTATATATAACCTACTACATCGCATAAAGAGTAGACTTTAAGACCAGAAAATAATTTGTTGATTGCTTTATGGCTTCCAAACCATATTCAGAGGTGAAATAGTAAAATATCAATGTATTTCCTTTGTGTAGACAAACAGGTGGCAACGAATTTCATGAACAACATAATTATGGCTCAAAAGGATTTCCCAACAATTGCAGACTTGTCAAATGGACGGGCTCAGCCCAAATGGGTCAGGCTAAAAACGGACTAGGCTAAAAAGGCCTGGATTTTTTTTAGCCCAAATATGCAAGCCCAGGCCCAGCCCAAGGCGGGCTGGGTGGGCCGTGGGCTTTCCTTCTCTGTTTTTTTTGGTTTTTTTGTGCGCTTAAATATCCAAGCTTACTTAATCTGCAAACTATAAAGTTGAAACAATCAAAGCATCAAAGATGGAAATCCAGCCACACATTATAACATAAAGCCTCTTGTACTAGCTTAAACTAGATTTATAGTCTTAGAGGACCAGTGCCAGCATGATCCAAATTAATATCTTGTAAATTTGATTAGTATTCCTCATGACAAAATATTTGGCTCTCAAATTCTTTTGTACTTAAAGGTACAAAATATCATCATTTCTTTTTAATAAATGATTAATCTTAAATTACATTTTTATATAATTTTTGAAATTTGTACATAGTATAAAATTTAAAATAAACCAAAGTTAAATATTATTTGTACAAGAAAATTAACAGGTGGCAATGTATTTCCTTTGTGTAGACAAACAGGTGGCAACGAATTTCATGAATAACATAATTATGGCTCAAAAGGATTTGCCCAGCAATTGTAGACTGGTCAAATGGGCGGGCTTGGCCCCAAATGGGTTGGGCTAAAAACGGATTGGGCCAAAAAGGCCCGAATTTTTTTTAGCCCAAATATACAAGCCTAGGCCCATAGGGCGGCTCGTGGGTTTTTTCTCTCTATTTTTTTTTTGGTTTTTTTGTGCTTAAATATCCAAGCTTACTTAATATGGAAACTATAAAGTTGAAACAATCAAAGCATCAAAGATGGAAATACAGGCACACATTATAACATAGAGTCACTTGTACTACAACGCACAACCCATAACCTACTACCTACATCAGAAGCATAACAACTTAAACTAGATTTATAGTCTTAGAGGAACAGTGCTCAGCATTATCAAAGTTAATATCTTGCGAACTTGATTAGTATTCCTCATGACAAAATATTTGTCTCTCAAATTCTTTTGTACTTAAAGGTACAAAATATCATTTCTTTTTAATAAATGATCAGTCTTAAATTATATTTTTATATAATTTTTGAAATTTGTACATAGAATAAAATTTAAAATAAACCAAAGTTAATTAATTATTTGTGCAAGAAAACTAACCTTACAATTACACATACTTAATGAAAATAGAAAAAATCACACCCCATATATTAAATTAATTATAAAAAATTATAAATAGTAATTATTGGTGGGTGGGCCAGGCCGGTTTGGACAAGCCAATTTTTGGGCTAGAAAAAGACCCAATTTTTTTGGCCCAAAACATAGGCCAACGCCTGCCCATTTATTGGCGGGCTGTGGGCTTAGGTTACAATTTTCCAAGTTCAAACAATTGGCGCTAGGACTTTTCTCGTCAAACCTAACATCATAAGGTATCAAAAATCCAAGAACCATTATGAATGAAGTTATTTAACTTAAGGTTACCCCTATGCCTAGATAAGGGTTTTTGCTCCCCTCCCCTCCCCTTCCTTTAAAGCAAAAGGTTATCCATATAATGATTTCCTTATAAAGGATACATACACCAAATCAACCTTGGAACTAGTCATCCCACCAGAATCAAGAGGATCTCCAAGTCCAAGTTTTAGAATGATTGGACACGATCATATCAGAGATCTCAGAGAATGATTTAAGAACTTGTGAAGTTATAAACACAAACCTCAACCCGATAAGCGAACTTTGGTGTTTGATTCATGAAATCATTGGCTATATTAGCAGTGAAAGGGGAACTAAGACCAAGCCTAAAAAGATCAAAACCATATTAGACATGAATCCTCCTTTAACCATTAAAGAAGTCCTAACTTCAGCACTTCATGGCCAGCTTACTAGAAAGATTCCCTCTATTTCTCGAAACCTTAAATGATGCAAAGAATCATATAGATAGACTAGTGTCAAGCCTCTTTCGAGATATAAATAGGAATTTATTCTTTTTTCTAGCTTAAAAGAAAAGACTAAAAGAAGACTTGTTCATCCACTTCGTAACTATTTCGAAGGCTACTTAAGTTGTACCAACAAAGAAGGTATATAGTACCTGTTATACTATGTTAACTAGGCCCTTGAGAAAGCATAGACAAGGTAGTTCAACCTTGAAAAATTCACACACTCATCATGGCTATGATCAAGTTAATAAGATACTTCCAAGGAAGAACCATATTATTATTATTCATAGATAAAACTCATCGTAACATTTTTCATAAGCCATAATTGTTAGACAAGTAAACTGGATGGGCAATCTCTTGTTGTTGAACCTTTTGATGAATAGCTTGACCAATTCTTTGAAGTTTAATATAGACTGAGGTTGCAAGTACTCAATCAAACACTTGGTAGCTCCATCGATTGTGGTAGTAAACAATATGCACAAACAATTACTGATTGATGTGGCCATGATGTTCCATCATGGCCTTGTAGTTACTTATTGTGTGTAGGGGTTATTGGTGAAGTCATACAACTTTATGGTTGGGATATTTAGGTGGATGTTCTTTTTGGCCTTCCTGATTGCATCCACAAAACGCGACTCCTAGACCTTGACCTTGGCTGCTAAAGGATATGCTTAGTTTTGTAACCTCACTAACTAATTGATGATGTTTTCTCGTTTTTCAAAGCATGACAGTCTTCAATAGCTCTTGAGAAGTCCATCCTAAGGGGACCTATCACTATGGTGAGATCTGTATATGGACTTTTTGTTTCTATACTCATTTTTTTTCATTTCCTATTATGGTAGGTAGAGTGTAATTCTTTGCAATCTGAATTGATGTAAGAGGAACAATGACTGAACTTTTAGTCTCGGCACACGTTGCTTTATGTGCAGGTGACAGTATGAGTTCATGATGTCTCTTGGGACTCACTCATATGCCTTTTTAATTGGGTTTAAGTGGGGGAATCCGCCATGCTGAAGTATTCTCATTGGGGAACCAAAAATTTTTAGTCAAATCTTTCATATCTACAATTAGTTTATTAATCTTGATCTGTTTATTTTCGGGGCATAAATGTGAGAGCCCAAAAATTCAAAATAAGGATTTATGAAAATTTTCTAGTTTTAATTGCATGGAATTATATTTGTTTAAGGTGATTAACATTTTCTTGGAATTAAATTATTATGAATTAAGTTTAGTGGGGGTTACTTGGACGGGAGTTAAAGTAAAGGGGACAAAGTGAAAAATATTGAAATAAGGGATGATGTAAGTGATAATCTACCAAGCAAGATTTTTTTTTATCTCCTGGCCATGGACGGAAAAAGGGAAGAGGAGGGAGTTGTTTCATTCTTGTTCTTCACATTTTAGAGAGAGAAAGAGTGAAAAGCTAAGAGATCAACCAA
>JAUMHB010101497.1:0-10193 GCA_032359685.1 Pittosporum tobira
ACTGAGCTATTTGAGTTCACTCCTTTTCTTCATATTCCTTTCAGGTGCAGATAACTAATAGCGGGGTTATTGGGGGGGAATGAACTAGAGGTCCAGATGCTTAGATGTTTTCGCTGCGTACTATTCGCTAGAAGAATAAGATGTGTAGAGAGAGCTGTATAATAAATTGTATTATAACATTGTATACTTTTAAGTCCTGTGTATTTGTAAGTTATGGAATTAATAATAAATTGGCAACTCAAATCAGGGTGTAGATGCGTAGATTTGGGGGTGTCACAATAAGTTACAATTTTTATAATTGATTATGACATAACAATTCAATTTATAAGCTTGGAAGCAATCACCGGTATAAACCGTAATTTTCATGGCAATCCTAATTGCAAGCATTTAAATTAAACCATAAAAATATAATGAGACATGATAATTTAAACCAAATTTGCAAGGTCAACACATAAACCAAGCAATCATATCATAAAACCACAATTATCGCATAAAATCAATAACTTGATGTGCAAGAGTTGATAAAAGTGTAGTAAGGTTAGAGAATTTACCTTCTTCCTAGATATGATGGCTTAGGCCGTGAAGAGAACTTTAAATCAAGCTCTAGATCTCCTCAAAAGGTTGATCCTAGCGCGATCTAAAGTGAAAATAGCAACCTAATGACTTGGAAATTGCATGTAAACAATTAGAATTACTAGATATGAAAGTTGTCTACAAAAGGATTGATAAGAGGCTATATTTATATTCTCTCATATCATGGAAACAAAGCTAAGTCGCATGAGCAATGTCCAAAATAAAAATAAAAATAAATAAATAAATAAAAGCTAGGAATAGATAACACATAGTGCCATGTTGCCTTAAAGTAATCCGTGCCATAGGTAGCACATAGTGTCGAACAACACTATGTGTTACCTTAAAATGTTCTTGCCACATACAACACAGTGTTGTCGGATGACACTATGTGTTGTCTTGGCATGACTTCTTATTTCTTTATTTTTACGTGTTCCTATATATATGAACCTTAAAACCAATTTTTCGATGCAAACCCTAATATCATTAGGGCACCCCTATGGTTAAAAATAGGATGTCTACAAAATGATAATAGGAAGTTTCTTCTTATTCTAGCAGAAGGAGCGATTATTCTACAAAGATTTTTTCCAAACCAAATTTTTTTAATTCTCTATAAGGAAGATAAAAAGAACACTAGTAGATGACATAACCATGCAATTACCATTGATAATGAATTAATGTGTATAAAAACAATGTTATTAGGTGACGTCATGCAGTCCGGTGGTGATGATTAAGGTGGGTAAAAAACCGTTATTAGGCAACCTCCCTATATAGTCTTTAGCTATGATGAACTAAAGTGGATGAAAATACCACTATTGGGTGACCTCCCTATGCACTCTCTAGTGGTGATGAATAAGGTGGATAAAAACACTACTATTGGGTGACCTCCATCCATAGCCTCCATTGTTGATGAATTAAAGTGGACAAAAATAGTGGTATTAGGTGATTTCCCCACAATGTCTCTAGTGGTTATGAATTAAGATGGATAAGAACACTACTATTATTGGATGTCCAACCCCTAAGTTTGGTTAAATAAGTTGGATAAATACATTATTATTAGACAACCTCCTTGTGAAGTCTCCAGTGGTCATGAATTAATGTGAATAAAAATATTGCTATTGGGTGAATTTCCTATGCAATCTCCAATGGTGATGGATTAATGTGGATAAAAACATTGCTACTAGGTGACCCTCCTATATAATCTCCAATGGTAACGAATTAGGGTGAATAAAAACACTGTTATTAGGTGACATTCGTACACAGTTTTAATTGGTGATGAACTAAGGTGGATAAAAATATTTCTATTAGGTGACCACCCTACATAATCCCCAATGGTGATGAATTACGGTGGATAAATACCAGCATTAGGAGACGTCATATGTAGTCCCCAGTGATGATGAATTAAGGTGGATAAAATTAAACACCACTATTGGATAACCTCTTTATGTAGTCTCTAGATGTCATGAATTAAAGTGAGTAAAAACACTGCTATATGGAGACTTCTCTGTGTAGTCTCCAGTGGTGATGAATTAAGGTTGATAAAAAATCACTTTTGGGTGACCTTCCTATGCAGTCTCCAATGGTGAAGAATTAAGCTGGATAAAAGCATTGCTATTAAGGTGGGTAAAAACTCCGTTATTGGGTGACCTCTCTACGCATGCTCTAGTGGTGTTAAATCAAAGTGGATAAAAACTATGCTATTGGGTGAGCTCTCTACGCATGCTCTAGAGATGATAAATCAAGGTGGATGAAAATAATGGTATTAAGCAACTTTCAGAAGTAGTCCCCAGTGGTGATGAATCAAGGTCAATAGAAATACCACTATTGGGTAATCTTCCTCTGCAGTCTCTAATGGTGATGAATTGAGGTTGATACACCTCTATTGGACAACCTTCCTATATAGTATCCATTGGTGATGAATTAAGGTGGTTGAATTATGCAGAGTTGGCTGGTTCTATACACAATCAGTATGATTTAAATGATTCTATTATATGATAAATTGAACTTTTTATCTACTTTAATGACCTTTGGTCATCGTCAAAAGGGGCAACTCTACCTCACCTATGTTTAATTTTTCTTTCGATAAGTCTTCACCTTGACATGGAGACTTATTTTTTCTATACAAGGAATCCATGAATATGGGAGCCATCCCATTTATTCATGACATGTTTCTCTCTTATGATATGATAAGTTTACAACTTCTTTAGTTCAACCCACTTTCTCAAAATGGTCACCTCTTATTTTTGACTTTTACTTTCTAGGTAAGCTTTGTCGTTGTGGGAGCTACCATTTTATATTCAATATTGTGCCTTTTATTTATTTTTTGTGCCATAACTTAATCATAATTGATGTTTATTACAGGGTCATTTTGTCATGAACAATATGTCTTGCTTTGATATGATACATTTGAGAAATATTTAAACTCATAAAAATTGATGATGAAACAATGGCCCACCTTGAATTGCCCATCTCATAAAAAAGCTTACAGTGGGGTGGGAAGTATAGTATATTGTGTAGTACACTTACCTCCTTCGACCATCATGTGGATTTTAGACCTCATATTTTTCTAAAAGGCCTTAATCGAAACCCTCGGGCGATTTTCTTGGCTCAGGATTTTACAGATAATACTGTCATAGGTGAATGGTGTGTCAGGGTTTGTCTAGTATCACCCCGTCCAAGTATTTCATTTGGTAAGCTCCCAAACAAAGAACGATTGTGATGACATAAGGTTCTTCCCAGACTAGGTGCAATTTATTATGCTCAGTTGCCTTTGAGGCAATAGTTACTCAGCGAATAAAATCAACGACTCTAAGTCATCATATCTTAACTAGTATTATAATATTTTGTCATTTGTTGTTTATAATGTGCCATAAGAAGGACGGTTGCATCTCGAACTTTGTCCATAAAATATAGGTTAGCCCAAATGCACTCTTTGTTTAGAGATTTGTCAAACTAGAGGTGTTGACCGTAAGTATTTCCTTCTTGATCGAGATTACTTCCTTCAATCCGTAGGCCATCTTGAAATGAGTTTCTCTTGTGGTAGGCTAAAAGTTCGTCATGTATATGCCCACAAGACTAGAAAGAGTTTTTCATACCAGTTCCCATGTGTCCCTTCAAGGCATCTACATATGCCATTTAATAGGATCCTGTTAGTAAATTTAACTTGTTCGTTCGCCTAGGATGTTTAAATGCTGCTCAATAATTTTTGATGCCGAGGTTGACAAGATATGCCTTAAAATTGGCATCAATGAACTGAGTGCCATTATTAGATATGAGTAGTTGTGGTACTACAAAATTCATAACCAATTTAACTTTAAAGACTGCTGGCAATTAATCGTTATCCTTCTTGTAAGGGCCCCTGCTTCCACCAATTTAGCCTAGAGTATCACATTGATAGTAAAGTTTTGGAATCATCTAAGTAGTTCATGGGTCTTGGAAAGGTACTTAACAAATTGAAAGTTGACATCGTGGTAATCACCTTTGACTTGTTGGATGACCAGGGAATAATCACTTAAAATTTATACATTTTTGGCATTTAGTTGCAAGGCTAACTTTAGCCGAACTAGTAGTGCTTCGTACTCAGCCTCGTTATTAGAGGCTTGATAGGTAAACTAGATAGCCTGTCAAACTTCAAAGCCCTCAGGACTTACGAGAATCATGAATGTACCGGATGTGAACGTAATAGATTAAACCGTCCACATACATACAATTTTCAAAGTTGTGGTTGCTCAACTACTGGAATTACGGCTGTGGTCGAGGACTCAGATTCAAGATGTGGCTCAGGCAAGGCATCTGAGAATGTGCTATGACAAAATCTACAAAAATTTTTCCTTTTATGGCTTTTCACGAGAAATACCTTTTGTCAAACTGTCCCAACTCAAACACTTATCCAACCAGTCATCTTGAGAGTTTAGGTTAATATAATATTTTTGAATACGCTAGTAGGCTAAGACATTGATTGTGCGCCCTTAAAAGTCTTGTTGTAGTTTTTGAGAGGCCATGAGTAAAGCTAAATCTATTTTTTACAAATTCATAGCCTCTACATCTTTAAGCATTTGACTAACGTAATATACAGGCTATTGTTAAGCATATTCTCATTGTATGAGGATTATGCCAACTGCTCGGAGAGTTGCTACTAAGTAGAGATATAGATATTTCATTGGGAGTATGTGTGAGGGCAAAGATGGAGATGAAAAGTATACCTTCATCTCTTTAAATGCCTTCTGACACTCGGTCATCTATCTAAAACCCTTTCCCTCTTCTAATGTGTGTTGAAGAATAGGAGGCAACACTTAGCCGAGCAAGCTATTGATAAGAGTTATTTTGTACTTAATATTTTGTTATCTTTTGCTCTTGATTTGTTAATATTTGCTTAAAAAGCCCAATCAAATATGCAATAATTGTTATATATTTAATTTTGATCACTACTCCTTGTTTGAGCTTTGTTTTATAGGTTTTTAGACCTATTTGGTGCAAATTTAGGCTTGGAATGGACAAGGGGCAAATCATAATCAAATTAGGATAAGGATTGTTGGCATGAATTTTCATATTCCTGTTCTGATTCTGAAAGAGGTATCCGATCCGGATCATTCATGCACGAATTTGACATAGATTCGAATTGTGTATCTTGTCCTATAAATAGCATAGATCTCAAACCAATTGATGTATCATGTAATCAATTTATATAATTCATAGCTAGTAGAATAGTAGTAGAAGTTGTAGACAAGTGCTCGGTGGAGACTTTTTCATACAAGACGAAGGCTTTTCATACGAGTAAATTTATGAGTTCTATTGTTCTAAACTCTTCTATTTTCTTATGTAATATAATTATGTTCTAATTTCCTTTGTGCTAAGATTAGATGGATCTTGCCAATGATTAATTAGATCTACCGTATTATCATGCTTTTATGAGTTTATTTTGTTGTGAGTTATGTTTCATGTTCTTAATACTTCTAGATATCTGGCCAATGTTTGGATGAATTTTGTCACATAGTTCAACTACCGAGAGGAGAAGACTAGTGAGAGCTCGTGTGAAACAACCACAAATTAAATTTAGCTAGAGATAGTCTAGGTTGTTTGTGTAGTTTCGGTTGTGACTATATTTAAACGAGTTGTGATGGTTAGTGAATCTGAAAATTTTCATAAAACTTAATTATCTTCATATTATTTAAATTTTGCATGGAGACTGTGGGGTTAATAATTAAAGTAGAGGGGTTATAACTAGAGATATATTAGCAACTAATTTAGGGAGATTCCACTATCACAATAGAATAAATTTCATAACTTGTATGATACTTCAACTGATATAATTATGAATGGGTAGGTGAAGTCGAAATCTTAGCATGCTTTCTCATCTTTGATAAAACCCTAGAATTTATTAGTTTAGTTCTTTTTAATTAATTAGTTTCTTTCTTAAAAATCAAAAAATTAAAATTTTTATCAATCAAATTAGATAAGTTAAAGAATAGCCAAAGTTGATACATAATTAATTTCAGTCCTCGTGGGAATGATATTTTTACTACAATCTGATTAGTGTATATTTGCACTTCTCACCGATCAGCTATGAAGCGTCTGAGAGCTACTACTCACTTGGTGAGTCATTGCAACTCTTTAATAGATGATTTCTAAAATTTTGTTCTAGGTTTACTTTAAATCCCCCACTTGCTAAACATGTAGGCCAAAACATTTCTTGCTCAAATGCTAGGATTGAGCTTCAAGTAATGGCATCGTAGGTTACCAAATTATTCTCTAAGGTCATCGATATGATCTACTTTTTGTTGGCTCTTAACAATCATGTCATCAATATCCATGTTTCTTCTAAGATAGTTATGAACATGATTCACAGGGTAAGAGACCTCATTTTAACCTCATAATTATTGTGACACTCTTGCCCTCCAACTACTACTATTCACTTAAACTGGGTGTCAAAAATATATTTTCTTAATTATTCTCCAATTATTTTTATTATTTAGTTTAATCTACACGTCACATACTCTCCCATGATCTTACAGTTACCATAATCCCTGCCAGGGCATAATCTTTTATCCCTGGTCTGTTGCGATGCAGTGAAAAATGAGTATAATTACATAAAATATTTATTTACAATAATTACAAATCAACTTCTCACTTCAATACTCTTCCTTGAGCTAGACAAATCCCCAGCTACGCATCTCGTCCAAAATCCCTCGAATACCTTCATCTCGGTCTACTTAATCTACAAAAAATTAAACCACAACAAGAATGAGCGAATAGTGCTCAACGAGTACATCTCTCTCAATGCTCAAATACAAAATCATTAACCAAAATACTTTTAAAGCATTTCATAATAAAAACCATTCTTTGAAAATTCATACGTTGTAATTGATCTTAAAATTCCATATCTTATGGTTCATTCCTCATTCCTTATTTTACATTTCATTCCATATTCGCCCAGTTTGTCTCATAGATTGAACCCACAAATATTCATTTGCATAGTCTGTTTCATAAACTGAACCTCTTATGTTATTATTATTTGTTCTTTCATAAGCATGCATAAATATAACATTTAAAAACAATCGTTTAAAATCATGTATGTGAGACCCCAGAAATTTAAACGAATGTCATATAAATAAATTGTACTTTTGGATTTCAAATTTGTACATGTTTAGCAAGTTGTTTAACTAATGACAAGTATATACAAAAATTCTTCTAAGTATGTATAAATGAGTTTCGTTGAACATTGGACCTAAGAAAATATTGAACTTAATTTGAGATTGAGAAACAAGGTATGTCCGGTTCTAGAAATTTTATTTGGCCAACCATTAAGCAAGAAATGAAACAAGAACGGTGAATAAGAGTGTAAGGGGACTAATGAGTTCGGATTAAAGTGAATTTAGATCATGGACTAAAACTTAAGTTTGAAAACGGTCCAAGCCAAAAAGCCGCTTTGGCCGAAACATTGTGAATGACGTGACCCAAGGAGTAAGAGTTATTAAGTAAAGTTATGATCAAAAAGAGCGTTGAAATGAAAGACTAAGCCGAAAAAGGAAGGCATAGACAAATTTTCCAGGAATAGAGGCCTAAAATTAATTTTCCTAAACTTGGAGTGGGGAAATGGTAATTTGAAAAATAAAAAGGTGAAATTACTAAATTAACCATGAGGTGTCAAGCTAAGAGTGATTACTCCTAAATATCTTAAGGTGTCAAGGCTTGAAGGATGGGCAAAATGGGAAATTCACCTAACCTAGAAAAGTGTCTACTTTTGTGTGATAAAGAGCATGATTTTTTTTTTTCTTTGGAAAATGGCAAACGGTACTTTACCTGGAACGCAGAGCCGGAGTTATAAGGGATCCTCCTCCGGGAGTGAAATATAAAACGCAGGATGTAAAGGGATCAAGGCGGAGTTTAGGTGTTGCAATTTTCGAGGCACTAGGCGGTTAAACATTTTTAGCTGAAACTTGGGGGGTACTAACGCCTAGCGAGGATTAAATAGAATTAAGCGGCATTTTTAGAACACTAGTTGAGTGCGTGTGCCTTTACATGAACCACATGATATCTGGATACCATGTAGGTATTGATCCTTAAAATTGTTGTTCAAGAGATTTAGTGAATGATGCATGTTATTTTGTGGAGAAAATCACTTTGCCGAAACTCTTAGGAACAAGTCGATCAATTCAGAATGTTCTTCTAAAAAGTTCAACAACCTGCAATTTATGAGCCAATACATCTCAAACATAAAATCGACACACATAATTCGCCCTATGTTAATATGAGAGTATTTTATTAAAAAATTAAAAATTAATAAGAATATTTATCCATTGCAATTCACCATAAATAGATCATCATCTATGTTAGTTTTTATTTATATCGGTTTTTTTAGACATTTTTAACAAGAATTAATTAAACTTATTATAATATAAAAACAAAATTTAAAGTAACATGTTGCGCCAATTATATCACTAAAATTACAGTGATATGGACTAATAAAATATACTTGAGCTATATTTGTTTGCAATGATTGTTTCGAGGGGATTATTATAATCTATGGGATTATGATCCCCACACTATCAATCATGTGATTATTTAGTTATTTACGAGAAAATAATTTGTTATTTGTTTCCTAAGTTATTTATAGAAAGTTTTATTTAATTGAATAAAATTGTCTATAATCTCAATTGTCACTAATTTTCAAATGAAGACCGACACGAAGAACAACATAGGATTTGCAATGTAGGCGTGTTGACTTTTAACAGCAAGACCCAAGCTTTCGTAGCAGGCTAAGTTATTTATAGAAAAATTTTATTCTGTAATTGTGATTTGATGATATGTTTGTGTGGTTTATGTGTTGATCTAGCATATTTGGTTTAAATTATCATGTTTCATCATATTTTTATGGTTTAATTTAAATGTTTGCAATTAGGATTGCCATGAAAATTAGGGTTTATGCTGCTGATTGCTTCAAAGCTTATAAATTGAATTGTTATGTCTTAATCAATTATTAAAATCGTAATTTGTGTTTTCTGTGTTATATAATATATATAGTTTTCAAAATAAAAAAAAAATTCAAAGAGAGTCTTTTTTATTTGTTTGGAGTCATGACCATGTCACTGTTATGCATTGAATCAATTGACGTATGATGACCACACTAGTTTAAATTAAACGGTCTTTTCTAATACAAATTCATTATGACATGATTGTATCTATTTTTATTTAATTATTTAAATTATATTGAACTCCTTTTTTTCTTCTTTTTTCTTTTTTTAATTAAAACTCATGTCTCTGAAATCAAATTAAAATTTTCAAATTCCATAAATCCTATTTGAAATTGGTTTCTAAAGGTTCAATTTAACAAATTCAGTTCCAAATCGGTTTTCCAATAATCAAAACCCTAGAAACTACTTTTAATATACGATTTTTTTATTCCAAACTTGAGCTTAATATAATTTGTTTAGTTGAATAAAATTGTCAATTGTCACTAATTTTCAAAATGAAGACTGACATGAAGAACAACATAGTGTTTTCAATGTATGTGGGTTGACTTTTAATAGCTAGACCCGAGCTTTTGCAGCAAGCTAAGTTATTTATATGATTTAACTACACTTTTTTTTTTAATTTTATTTTATCATTTATTTGACATGCTTTTATTCTCTTTTATCATCATAGTTGTCTATTTAATTATTTATTTTTATAATATTTATAGCAAGATGTATATTAAAGTATACTTATTCAATAGTTGTTGGTAGTACATAAATACAAGATTTTATGACTTATTCAATAGGGAGACTTCAACGCATGACAAATGATTTATGTACAAGTAACTATGGTTCTATCTATCTTTTCTCTTTCTTTCTTTAATTTTATTATATTCTAATTTTTTTGTACTAAGATTAGATGGATCCTACTCATAATTAATTAGATCTACCGATTTTATTATGTGTTTTCTATGAATTTATTATGTTGTGAGTTATGATTCAAGTTTTTAGTGCTTCTAAATAATTAATCACTATTTGGATGATTTTTATCACATAGTTTAAGTATCGAGAGGAGACGACTAGCGAGTGCTTGTGCGAATCCTAACCATAAATTAAATATAACTAGGAAAAGTCTAGGTTATTTTTGTAGTTTCTGTACTAAATTAACTAGGT
>JAUMHB010101508.1:0-10193 GCA_032359685.1 Pittosporum tobira
TTCCGACGAGTTCAATTTCAATTTTGGCCGGAATATTCAAATTTTTCCGGCGATGCAAATTTTTAAAGAGGCATTAAGTTATGTGAAATTACATTTTTATCCTTCCTCAGGCAAAAATTTGAATATTCCGGCCAAAATTAAAATTGAACTCATCGGAATGTTTAATTTCAAAAAATGTAAGAACATTGAGGTTCGATTTCAAAAAGGTTTTTTTTTTCAGGGTTCAATGTCTAAAATTGATAACAACACATGGTCAAAAATACTTTTAAGCCAATATAAATTGGAACACTTCGATCGGATATTATAAAGCATTACTTTTACGGGAAAGTCTGTATAGATTGAATACTCTACACAAAAGCTCACATTATTTAGTGAAAAATACAACACAAGCCTCTCACACCTACAAGAACTCAATTCTCTAATAGTGGATTGAGCACAGCTCCAGTAAAGAACACAACTCGAGACGTCTCTTCTCTTATCATGAATAAGAAAGGATGATCAGCAACAAAGCTCGGAGTTGGATAACTAGCAGAAAGCCATCTCATCGTCAGAGCAGTACTAGCTGCAGCCTCTGTTCCCTCCTCATTCACTTCAATGTAGGACTTATAAAAAATCTTGGAGAGCCGAAGTTCATGATTATTGGGAGAATCTACCATTTCTGTGAACCCACCAACACTAAATGGTAATTTTAGTCCTAGTTCCTTAACATTTTCTGATGCTTCAAACTCAAATGAGAACTTGAATTTTGGAATCCAAAAGTCAGGAAATTCCTCTTCCCATAACTTAAAATCTTGATTATAGAATCCGTGAATAGAATTGAATTTCCTCACTAGATTTTGCAAGGTATTTGATTTTTTTTCATGTGGGAAGAAGAAATACATTGAAAAGTTTCTGGTGTCTTGACCGTTTTGGTATGGAATTTTGAGAATTTTATAGTCACAATCATAGCCATTGTGATAAAGATGTCTCTCACCTTTCTTGCTGGTCATGAAGGGTACTTGAATAATTTGGCCATTGAGAAGGTGGAAATCTTTGTGCATGGAATTTTCTGAATCAAACTTTCGATCCCATGCCCCTTTGAAGTAAAGTGCATTTGAGAAAACAAGAGCAGTAACACTATCTAGAGATCTTGAAGGAAGGAGCTCTTTGATCAGTCCTTTGGTTGCATCTTCAGCCCATGAATTCACTTCTTCTATCACTTGATCAGCCTTCATATGAAGAAAAAAAAAAACACTATTTCATTAGTAGATCAAATAGTATTTTTCAGAAGAATATCCACTTCAAGCTTTGAGATGCATATATGGCCAAAGTTTGTGGAAGCTACAGAGGTCGCACTTAGTGTAAGCTCTCGCAAATAACTGGATCCGGTGAGAGTTGCGGCCTTAAAAAAGGTTGCATCTATAACAAATAGCAAGAAAGAAAAGTTACCTTGTTTACAAAGTCAACCATTTTAGCTTCAGCCTTGTAAACATCTTTGAGAATACCTTCAAAAGAAGACTTTAAACCAAACCTTTGATCAACCCAGGCACCATTAACAGATGTGACAATGGGATCTGTCCCAAGATTCTTGTCATCACGATCAACATGCAGGCTTGTTGTAAGAGAGATAATTTGTGAACAAACGGACTTCAGTTCTTCGATATCTTTTGATCTTAAATAGAAAAGAATTTGTTCCAGCGTGCGGCCGGTTGATCCCATGGCAATCAAGCTCAACATGACCAGAAAGGATAAAGGTGATACCACAAAATTTGAGCCCTTTTCGGCTTCTTTCAGCATAACAAGACTTGCCATTTCTAAGCAGAAATGGGAGTTCAAATCTGTAATCGCTGTTTTCTCTGGATTCTCCATTGGAATTTCCTAAAGTAGCAACCTTTATTTCATTTGCGTAGTAATAGACTCATTTATATGAAAATGAAGGTATGTTTCTTGGGTTACCAATATTGGAGAATAATTTAAGTGATCTTTGTGAATATGGATATGCTTTGTGCTTTGGCTCAACGATATGCCAGATGAGTTGGTTGGATTAATCAAAGGCTGCCGTCTGGAGGAGAAAGCATTACAAGCCTTAACTAAAAAGATCCGTCAAGATGGACTACTGGACAAATTTTTGTGCGTTTTCTGCGATGAACTTAAATAAAAAGAAGTAAAAACAAAATTTCGAAAGCAAAAAAAGTTACCCTTTACATTAACAAAAATGATTTTCTGTTTCAACTTCTTCTTTTTATATATATATATATATATAAATTAACAACGCTGAACGGGTAAATAGCTCAAAGTAATTCCAATTACACACTAAAGAAACTGATATGAAATATGGTAATTCTCTTAGTATGCCATAATTAATGTAATAATCTAGAGCTATAGAATAATGATATGGCTTAAACTTTCAAGTTTCTCTCTGTTCTCTTCTTCCGTTTTTCGAAATTTCTGAAGTTCTGATTTAAAACTAGAATTAGACTATTGAAATTAGTACGGTGACTCGAATAACCGTATCAGTTGTTACTTTCATTGACTCCATTAATAGGGGACAACGAGGCTACCTAACAATTACCATAAAGGCTGGGGAATTGTCTTCGTAGCCTCCAAAACTTGCAAAGGAATGTGAAGAATATAGTGGGGAAATTACACTTTCTAATATTTTCTTGATATGTCTCTTTAACGAATTCTTTTATACGGAGCAATCATTTAGCGTTACTGAGTATCATGAGACCGATGGTGATGGTACATACCATGGGTGAAATTAATTACTTTGTGAAGAATTGTCTGATTTAGAAGTGTTAAATGTGTTCATTAATGCTACTTTGGATCGGAGGAATTAAGGTCGGAATAAAATGGATCATTTCATCGGAATGAAGAAAAGAGTATTTGGTTACTCAATTCTGACAGAATGGACTCAAATTTCGTTCTTTTTATTCCTTAGGAGAAGGGTTGGAATCCAGTAATAGTATAAAAAATATAATTATAACTTTTTCATTATTTAGATTATTTAGATTTCTTTCTTTATTGCCTATGGCAAAAATTTGAAACAGCGGCATGCTACCAATAAGGCAAGTATTACGAAATTATTTATCGTATGGTTGCAAGGAGATCCTCCTTGGTTGGGATCTTTTGGGATTGATCAGTTAATATCTCTTTAGGTCTTGAACAAAGCAAAGGAAGTACTATTGCAGAAAAATAGAGATCAAGCTTGCAGGCTATTGGATGAAATTCCCAGAAGAAATATCATAGCTTGGGGTGTCATATTCCTTTGCTATATTCTCCATGGTTGTGATTACTTAGGTTTAATGAAAGAAAATAGCAACCAGGTCCCAGTCCTGAAGTTTGCTACCATAGATATTCATTCTTCATATTGTGACCTTTTTATTTTTTCACTAATAAAATAAAATAAAATGACAATATGAGAAAAATATATATATGGCATTTTCTAGCAAATTCAAATCCTCTAACCTACCTTTTACACTATATTTTATCCCATTTCAATCCAATTGACAACTGTGTGTTATTTAAAAAATTAATTATTAATTAAGACTAATAAGAAGTTATAAATAACCGTGTAATATATAGAGTACGGCGCGTAGAGGATGGATCAGGGGATTTGGAGTCCACTCTAGCAGGTTACTTGGAGGGAGGTAAAACAACCGGAGCAGTATTAGAGCCCTATTATCAATAAGAAGTATGATTTTCCTACTTAGGGCGCGGATATACTAATGGTAGCTTTGGTGACGAGGGTTCTTTGATTCCTATTGTTGAGCATTGTGAAAGTGTTGGAACTTTTTCTATGTTTGGGTGAGGTCTTAGAAGAACACCATTAGTTGACCAAAAAGATAATAATGGAAACTAATAACTTAGTTTGGAAACCGTATTAGAGGGATGTAGGCCCCACCAGAATATTCAGTTGGCCAATAACAATATTTACAAACTCTTGGGCATGACGAAGTTGCTGGTTCAGGGGCATTTTAAAGAAGCTCTGCACCTTCTTGGTTTGATGAAAAGACTGCTACTGTATGAAGTCAAATAGTCAATTGCCGCTAAACTCTTAAAAGACTTATTTGAAATTGAATACTCATATATGGAATAGCTGGAAGTCGCAAATAAATATTTTGAAGCCGTCGAAAGTGTTCATTCCCACCTCGAGGTCAAGGTTGATTTTGAAGGACGGGGTATTGAATCATTGATATATGGCATTCTCTTATTTTGGTATAAATAGCAACAATGTAATAGATTAAGGCTTATGGAATAAAATTATGAGTAAATTTTATTTTGAATCAACTAAGTATATTCAATGTTTCAAATTACATTATATACTTTCATTTGTGTTAGACTAAACATCTTAATTATGTCTTTGTTTCATATTAACCATCCGATCAACATAGTTTAACGATTTTGAATCCACTAAGTATACATAATATTTCAAACTGTATCTTAAACTTTTATTTTTGTTTCATCTTAAGTATACCCAATATTTAACGATTTTTTGATTGGGCGGTGTAAAATAAAACAAAAAATATAGTTAAGACGTATAATTTGACACAAATAAAAGTATAGATTGCAATTTAAAACATTATATATACTTAATGGACTCAAAATAAATTTTACTCTAAAATTATAAAACATTAGTCTCACATCTCTCTCGATATTTCTATTTGTTTCTCATCTTTGTTTCTCAAAAATTATTGAATATTCTGTGCCAGAAACATATTCAATTCACTACTTCTTCCATTTCAAAAAAAAATTCATCTAAAAGTTGCTTAAATAACTTGTGATTAATTTATTGGTGATAATAAAATAACGTATTTGTTATTTATATATATATATATATCAAGTTTGAAAATACTGTGTCAAATCATCAATTAAGATGAAATTCTCTTTCTTGGAAGAAAGATATTGACAACTCTTACACTGATATTGACAAATTATATATTTTTTTAAAAATTTTTGTTTTTTCTTTTTTTGTGAACGGAGGAGCTCTCGGTAAATATTTATAATTGAGCATTTCAAGAAGGGTAAAACTTGAGTTTATTCCAAGTACAATAATTTCTGTGCTACATATCAATCGACAATGGTCACGTTACATGTTCGAGAAAATCCAAATCTATTGCTGTGGCACGCAACAATCACCATATAACCATTACAAATGTTAAAAATGACAAGAAGAAGAGGAACGAGACATTTATTTTGCTGAAATTTACAGGACCGAAAAACTGATAATTAATTAATCAAGGCTTTGTCTCTTCCAAAAGAGAAGATGAGGCTGGTGATGGAATTCCAGGTGTTGGCTGAAATGGGAAAGGAGGGATGAGTGGAATCGACGGTGTTGCCCGCGGTGGCAGCGAAGGAGGCGGAGTAAAACCTGGAATTGGCGGGAAAAACGGAATGGGAGGAAATAATGACCGTGGAGGAGTAGGAGCAGTAGGTGGTGCAGGAATAATAGGAGGAAACAGCGACGGGGGAGGAGTAGGTGGTGCAGGAATAATCGGAGGAAACAGCGACGGCGGAGACGTAGGTGGTGCAGGAATAATCGGAGGAAACAGCGACGGTGGAGGCGTAGGGAAAAGTGGAGGAAATATTGAAGATGGTGGCGAAGGGATAAGCGGAGGAAGTATTGAGGGTGGTGGCTGCAGGGGGTTTGGAATTAAAGGTGGCTGAAATGGATTTGGAGGAAATATTCCAAAAATCTTTTGGCTTGATAATTCATCCGTGGCGGCTTTAGGAGTTTCCTTTCCGGGAAGTGGTGATGGAAATGAAGGGTCAAAATTGGGATTTTTCGCGGAATTTATGAATTTGTTGGAGTTCTTGAAACTTGGTTTTTGGTTACACAGGTTTGGCTGTGTAAGAGGTTTAAATGTGAAGAACCCCGCTGAGAAAATGTGAGTTCCCGGGTTTCTTGATTTGAGATGAAATGAATTCGAAGCTGCCATCGATGACACGGCGCAGTAGGGCTCGCTGCTACCGATCAATTTCACCGAACATCCTTCAAATTTCTTGACATGTTTGCTAATTTTGAAAGGTAAATGTACTTTGAATTGTCCGTGAACGTTTGTTTGCACTTCCTCGCGGAAACTTTGGCCTGACTTTGTGCCGTCGCATTCTATCGCAACCAATGCGCCTAAACGCACAAAAATAGAAAATTAACTGCAACATTTTAGTCCCGAAATTTCTTAGAACTAAATTTAAAAAGTTACAGTTGGATAAAAAAAAAAAAAAAAAAAAAAAGAGTTACGTGCAGGTTTTCGGAAGCTAACCTGAGATGAAGTGGCTTGTTTCGGAGAAATCGTTTTGGAAACAGGTGTCACAATAGACAGAGCCGACAACAAGGGCAGATGGAGACTTGGTAGTCGGGCCGGTACCCCGTGCCTCTGAAGGATGATAACTGTGTGTGAAGCAGAGAATGATTAGAGTCAAAAGCCAAGACATAATTCCTCAGAAATCTTTGAATTCTGACTTATGAATTATAGAACAACTAGGTGGGTTGGCTCTCACTCTATGTGTATATATATATATATAATAATGTGTATAACTCTCTCTTTCTGATTCTCTGAGATGGGCTTCAATACCTTGACTTCTAGTATTGGATAGACCCTCTTTATGTCAATCATGCAAAATGTAGTCACTTGTCAACTGAGTTTATCGCTTATTTTAAAAATTAAATTATTTTAAGAGTATTCATTTTAATTTATTTAAAATAAATTATAACTTAATTTAAAGGAATTGATATTTTCACATATTTTTTGGTTACTTCCACACCTGTAGGCATATTTTATTATTTTTCTTATTACAATTGATTAAAATGCGAATTATATGTATCAAACTAGCAATTTCTTAATTTGAACTCATCTGATGCTTAAATTAAAAAAAATAGTTAACTTAACTAAGTGTTTATTTTTCTGTTTATATTTTATTTAAATTAACAAATAAATTATAAATTATTTTAAAATAAATTGGGAAAAACAGGCTAATAGTGTATAAACACTAAAAAGCACACAATAAGTTGGCAGCTTGCTTGGTTTTTTCTTTTGATTTTTTGTTTTTTTTTTTGTTTTTTTGTTTTTTTATCTGGATTATTTGAACTTATTTTGTATTTTTGTTGTATATTGATTGAGAGTCGGGCATATTGGTCCCATTGGGTTCACGAGATATATTTAGTGGCCACAAGTTTCCTGACCAAAGTCACAATATTACTACTAGGTAGATTGGCTAGCTAACAGGAGAGCGTGCAGCATTATATGAGTTAATTGTCCACAAGCTTCATTTTTATGGGTGGATGGGTAGCAATCATAATTCACAGGATATTTACTTTATGGTTCACGCAATTATTTTATCACTTGTTCTCACTAGTATATTGATTTATTCTTTTCTATTTTTATGTTAAAATAGTATTATTTTCATTCTAAATTTAAAAATAGTTTTTTTTTTATATACATCTCAAAATTTTAAAAATATTTTTATTTTACTATTATAAAATAATACAATATTCACAATTTTATTATAAATAAAACAAAAAAAAACAATTTCTTTAAGGAAAATTGTTTTAAAAATATTTTCTTATTATGTAAAAAAAATTATTCAAATATTTATTTACAAAAATCTTCATTTTAAAAAAAAATATATTTCTAATTTTAGAACTAAGTGAGTAAGAGCAAGTTTGGGAGTGTGTTGCGTTAACTTAAAAGTACTTTTAAATTTATATATATAGTTTCCCTTAAATTGGTTAATTTGAAAATTAATTATTTTTATTTTTATTTTTTTAACGATACTTTTATTCTTTATTTAATTAAACACTTTCAATTCTATTTTTAAAATACTCTCACTAAAAATTATACTATTAAAAATATTTCACCCTATTGCAATCCAAGTATGCAACACAACACACACTCAAATGAGACCGTAGGTTTAATTTTCTTATAATAACCTTTTAGATCAATCAATGCTTCTTCGAGCGTTTAATTTGTCTTAGAAAGATTTTATTAAACTCTTTTCACGGGAATCTTATATGTAGAAAAAGATAGCTCTGCTGGTCAAATCTTCACGGGATGATTACTACATATATACGGACCCGAAAGACTTTGATCAAACGATAAAGAGTTTCAACATAAATGTAATAAAAAAAAATATATATATATATATATATATATTTAAAAAATGAGCGTGAGCATATGTTCACTTAATTACGTGAATATAAATATTTTAAAAGAAATATTCTAAACAAATTGATATTAAAATATACATCGCTTAAAGTACTATTACTCACATAATTGCGTAAATATTTGCTCACTTCCAACGACCTCATTTAAAAAAAATAGCATAAATCTAATGTTCGAGTAAAAATAATTTTTTAAAAATCATTCACACATTTTGTGAGTGGTCAAATGTTATGGTCACCTAATAATTTATTATATGCACGCCCTAAAAGTAATGGGTTCAACGTTAAAAAGAAAAAGAAGGTATATCCAGATCATTGTTTTATGCTGAAAACAAACTTCTAGAAAGATTTTGATTTTTTTTTTTTTTTTTTTTTAAAGAAAATCTGTGAGATGGACTCCTTTTACAAAATAATATGGTTTTGCTGCTTATTTATTTCCTCATGGAGGTGAGTTCTTTCATACTATGGGCTTTCTGTATGTGGGCCGAAACAAGGAAGCCCAACATCATTTTCCAATTTCAAGGTAGTCTCCAGTTCCGGCTCTGCCAGCGAATACATGAATATAATAAAATATTCTCCATGTGAACTGTTCTTGGTACCGTAAACGTTGGCTATTATTAAAAGTCAACCTTCAGAACTTGCACTTGAAGTGTTGCAACATGAAATGTTTTGGTACAGCCAACAGGTTACATGAACACCCTTCCATTTCAATTCATGCAGTGTCGGATCAGAATTTTTAATCACCAGGGATGAAGATATAATATTAAAAAAATAATATTCCAAAAATTAATGAAAATTAATTAATTTTAATTTCAGTAATAATAATATATAAATATAAAATATGTAGTATTTATTTAAAAAAGATGGGTGTGTAGCATGTATACAATTACAAGACAAGAACCTATATGAAAGTTAAATCGTAGGACTCACGCAATAATAGTAATAAAGATTTTTAAGCTTTGTCAATGTAAAATTTGAGAAATATTTAATATAACAATTTCATCATGTCATATTTGCTTATATGGTATAACTATGAGAGTATGTCATTAAATCAGAATTTTTCTTACCAAAGTCCGATAATTGAGATGGTTTGGTAACCGTTAAAACATTGACATAACCTAATTGAAGAGTTGTAATGACATATACTAGAGCCATCGAACCGGCCCAACCAGCAACCAAAGCTGTATGCATAATATGGACAGAAAGCAACCGATCGGGATCATTCAATACAACGGTATGAACACGATACCAAGGCAAACCCATGGAAATACCCCTTATATCAAAGAAAAAAAACACTACGTAACTTTATTGCATTGGAAAAGTCTATACTATGTTATGGACCTCCCCTGTTCGGGAGGTTGTTTCAAAGCTTAATGTATATATAGTTACGCTATGTGAATTTATATAATGAAAGTTTAGAGATTATGACACTCAAACGCAATAAAATATTATAGTTGATAAATTGTGATAAATTAAATTTAAATTCAAAAAACTGAGTTTGCAGCCTAAATCCAACTTCAACAAAAATTAAAAATTAAATTTAAATTACAAACTGCGGTTTGAAGAGTTTCTATTGCTGCTACCAAACAAGCCCATAGTAGATCAAACATATGATGCATTATCAAAATTAAAATACGTCATTTGAACAACAAAAAAAAAAATGTTGACAATCTTCAATTTAAATGAACGATTATAAATCATGAATTGTACGTAAATTATACGTTATTTATCGACTAATTTTTTTTAAGTAAGTTGATAATATTGAAAAATTAAATTAATAAAAAAATAATTTAAAAATAGTTAATTTAATAAAATAACTTATAATCAGTTTCAATAATTAGAACCAAAAACTTAAATGTAAATTATATGTGCAAAGATTAAAATATAGTACCAATTTAAACGACACTTTAAATGTTGAAAAGATATCTAATTAAATGGACGGTGCCAGAGTTGGCTGTAAATGTTATATAAAATCTCACATAATCCCACATTTTTATTTATATACACCATATCGTAACAAGCTGGTCTTCTAATTTCAAGGCTATCTCCGGCC
>JAUMHB010101519.1:0-10193 GCA_032359685.1 Pittosporum tobira
CTAAAGTATATTTTGCTCTTCAGACTTTTTGTCCGGTGACGGATACTTTAAAATTTTTTATCCCGCTACCTAGACTTTTAAAAAGATTTCAATTTGCACACCATAGCCAGTATACCAGTCTTAAAATTCAGCTGATTGTCACACGTGCATCAGTAATAAGGTATTTTTGTCTTTTTCTTATTTCTTGTTCCCTTTTATTCATTTAGTTGAATAGCAGCTCATGCAACATTCATTTTCATTGAGAAGTTGGATTTGAAGAAAAAGACAAGACAAAACACATCAACCACTACTTCCATATAAACCTTTATAATGAAGAAAAGTTAATTTCAGGTGATAAATTCCCTCCTCTAATGAGATTAAAGATCAGATAGTTTTCCCGAGTCTCACAGAAACCCACCATAGAAACAAACTTAAACAAAAATAACACAACTACTCACAAAGGAAAGAGAATGTTGGAAAAAATTAAAAAGATCCAACCAATCAGGTCAATGAGGAAGAGATCCAACCAAATCTTAAAAAGAAATATACATAGTAAATTAACAACTCCAAAAACAACAAACCAAGAAATCTAACTCTATCCCATACCTAAATTACAACAAAAGATTTAAACTTTAACATCTAAAAACACACCAAAATAAACAATAATAAAGATGAGATATATATGAATCAGGTCAAGAAGTTGTACAAGAAGGCAGCAATCTCTTCATAATTTGAACAAAAATCAAGTTTTCCATTTATCTACAGATCAATTTCCATGGTTGTTCAACAATTTCTTAGTTGGGTGATTTTAGTTTCCCAGAGAGAATGAAAAAGGAAAGAGCCCAAACATTTATGTGTTTTTTAATGTTTTATTATCAGTCCTATTTTTTTGACCTTTCAACTCTATAGTATAAATTGATAAAAAAAAAAATTGATGTTACTAGCAAACAGGATATATAAGTCACTTTTGACCAGTCAAATGTCACTTAGTGTGCAAATTGAAACATTTTTAAAAATTTAGGTATTGGGATGAAACTTTTTAAAATATGAGGTGCAAAATGAACTTTAGTCAAACCTAAAAGAAAGCAAAATTAAATAGAAATAGAGAGCTTAGAGCTGAATGGAATAATAAATTTTCTACAAAAATATTTATTATTTAAATTTTTTTTAGGTAATATTAGAAAAAAAAATATTTTTTTTAGTGTGTGATCATACGAGTTCCATCATGCATTATAATATCATATCAAATCAACCAAGAATTAAAACCCGCAACACACCCCCTCTCCCCCCAACCCCCCCCCAAAAAAAAAAAAAATAGAAGGGAAAGAATGCCACGGTTATGTTTCATTGTCTACCGAAGGGTTAGCATCTACAACAGGCACATGATGGTGCAACGACGGTCAGAATTCTTAAAATTATACTTTTGAGGTTTTTCTCCTCAAAAAAGGGAAAAAATGACATAAAAATCATACAAAATTGTATTCTATCCAATGAACCACTCCCTCCTCCTCCTCCTCCTCCCCCCCCCCCCCAAAAAAACAAAAAATAAAGTTCTGTCAAAAATAACACCGAAAAACGAAACCAGACACCATTATCGTTTTCCTCGAGGCAACCAACCGCATTCAGAATCAATGAAGTTGTATACTTCTCTAATATCCCTAACTAGCTTCCACTAAACTTTGTCAAAATTTGCAGCGAGAAATTTCATCTACATATTAATGCTGGGACTGCATTTTGACTTTGACCACTTCGATGTCCACCTCTGCCTCTTCCTTCTCCACTTCGGCCACCAGGGCCTCTTCCTCGCCCTGAAAAGTCACCACCACGGCCTCCAAAGTCATTTCTCCCATAGCCCCGGCTACCACCAAAGTTTCCACGGCCTCCTCTGAAGGTCTCATTTCGAAATCCTCCTCGTCCAGAAGGAAAACGACCACGTGTACTCCCAACTGCAAGTACAGCAGCAAGGCAATCTCTAAATCATATGCAATAAACCAACTGAAGAACCTATATAGCTTCATCAGAAGTCCTTATAGCTATCAGACAGTTGGAATTTAAATGATTCCATTTTCATTTTTAATGTTATCCTCCAAATTGAACGCCCCAAAAAATTTAGGTCACATGATTTCACGTACCTCGAGTTGTAGTTCTCTTTTTCTCGACACCAGCTTGACGATCGCCAATTGTAACCGGTGAAGCCTGAAAGGTATGATTTTTGGAATTAGAAAATAATCCGAAAATCTAAAGGCAACAGACGTGATTGATCAAAAGCTAAAAAAAGATCTACAAAATGGGTAGAGAAATGCACATCAATGAAACATTCAGCTTTCCTTGTGCAGTCATGTAACATTGTGTAATATTTCACCCAAAATTAGGTTGGCCTGCAAACTCAGTGAGATATCATTTTGAGAAGGAAGCCACTTGCAAGAGACTAATATATGTAGAGCCTACATATGCTCATATAATAGCCGAAATTAACTTGGTTTCCTTCCCAACTGAAAGCACATCACTTCTTCACCCTTCTCTCCTATGATTTCTCGCATTTTCCTTTTTGGTATAAATTACAGTCAAACAACACATTATTACTTTTAATGATGAAACACCCATCAGATCCCATTAAAGAAGATTGCAACTCAAGATGGATTATGGAGGTTTATTCTACAATCAAACAAGACCCAACCATCAGTGGTGCTCTTCATTGGGTTTCAATCTCAGAATGATACAAGAATGAAGATCGAAGATCTCCCGTCTCCTAATGTTTGTATCCTTTTTTGAATCACCGAAACCAAAAAATGGCTCCAGTCAATTCAGATTATAACTTCTAATCACATATAATCATATTTGTAGGTATATATTTTTGGAGATAAAGAAAACAAAATGAATCTAACTAGCAGAAACAATATATGGATGTATATACTTATACATAAATAGAAAAATCTATATAGGCATCTTCATCACATGGTAAAACCCAATATTTTAAAGCATCCAATTCACTAGCCACCATATTCTCAAATCAACTGCAAAATGAGATTGGAAATTGATGAGTTATAGAGCAGGCACCTGAATTGCATTGTGCATGGAGTTCAAATCCTGAAATTCGACGAAGCCAAAGCAAAATCCAGTTTGCTGGACATAAGGAAAAAGAGCACACAACAGCTAACGCAAGTGGAATAAAATGTCATAGTACATGCTCAGTGTATTTTAAAGTACCTTATTACTTCTAACTTGGACACCTTCTTGCTTAATAGGTCCAAATTTCTTAAACTCAGCCTCCAGCTGAGTGACCGATATATTTAGGGGCAAATCTTTTACATAGATGGAGTAGCCATCACCTGTAAGGAGACAATAAGCAACTATAAATATGTAATGAATGCCGGTATGCAGTTAAAGAAAGTTAAGAAACTTGGATCCAGAGACATCCATGCGGACGTAAATAATTCCAGCAAAGCGCAAAAGCAAAAATTTCGGAGGTAACCTCAACACATGTTAGTGAAGGGAGGTCAACATTGTATTTATGCAAATACTAGTAAAAAAGGCATTTTACCTTCATCCTGAGCATTGCTACTGTGTGGGGCACTGATACTATTTGGGCCAATAGGTGCAGCCACTGCTGGATTTTGAGATACCGAGCTAATTGAGTGTTTCTCAGCCTTTGTAGAAGCCACTTTTGATGAATTAGTCGGTACGTAAACCTTAAGAGCCACTGAATGTCCCTTCTTTGTTTGTGAACTTAAAATGGACGCATACGACTTTTTTGGAGCATCCTCTTGGGCATTTGAAGAAGCTGGTTCCGAAACTGCAGAAATGTGATTCTTGTTTGGCTGAGGTTCACGATCCACTGGAGCTTTTTCAATTGCTGTTTGGGTCCCATTGTCTATTGGGTCGTCGGTTTTTCCCTCAACATTTTGAAGCTCCTCAATGTGAACCTGTGACTTTGGTTGCTCCAGTACTGGGGGATCAAGTACACGAGATGGCTCTAGAATCAAAGATTTATCAATGTCAAAACTCTATCTCAAAGCGCATTACTATTAAATAAAAAAAAAGGAATAAATAAAAATTAAACCAACCTCGATCTGGGGTCAGCCTCGCTGATGGGGTGTCATCGATTCCGTCAATTGGCACTGTGTTGGTCTTCATTGGTTCGTTTTCCTCTATATACCTAAAAACATCGTTCAAAACAAAGTAACCTTTGTCTTGTGGAGCAAGGAAAAAACTTTGCGTGAACTTTCTACTTAGGTTGTCCTTCCCTGTTAAGCACCCCGTTACCAAAACAACTACACCATCCTTAAAAGAAGCCAGAGCATCTGCAGTCTTTATCTCTGCCTTGTAATTCTTGTAGTCCAACGAACATATTTTTTCATTGATACCCTGCTCCAAGGTTGATAATTTTGTGAATATCCCAATAACAGTTGGCATTAATAATCAGTTCAAATGCTATTCGTAGTTTTTCTCAAGGTGTTGGTAAACCAATCAAAGTAATTATTGCAGAAAAGTAATTATTAGATCAGTTTTGATAAGAATCAACTAATTAAAGATAATGAGGGAAAAGTACAATGTCCAGTTAAAGAACAAGAGTAACCAGAAGAAAAGTACAAAATAAACAAAAATCTAGATGTGTGAATTTTTTGATTTCAACTGTGGTAAAACAAACCTGCAAACTTCCCTATCCTATGACAGTTTAGAAAGACCTTTAATCTGTACTTACTATTTATAATTTATCTTACACATATCCTCCCACCAACATCCATCAAATCTAGATATGTCAGAACTTAATCACTAAGATTTAAACCCGTGGGTTCATTCTTGGGAGTACAAATCATATCCCAATATCAAACTTGTGATCTGTGGCTGTTTGAAAATACATAAAAGCAAAGGCCAATAAATATGTTGAGTGAATTCCTGTCCACCACATAGTACAATCCTATGCACAATACATCCCCATTTTGTCAAGTATATGATGTAAAAGCAAAGGACTAAATTTTTTTGATAAGAAAGCACCAAAGATGTAGAATTGATTATATTTCAATATCATATTGTAAATATTCGCGTTATCAAATAAACACATAGAGGACAAACCAGAAATAACAAAACCGAAAGCATTTTTAGCACCATAAAAACTCACATTCATGGTTGTCACTGATGTCATCACACCATCAGAATCTGGCCGGCTTATCACACTTGAATCCTGGTAAAATCTAAAAACCAACTCTGGGGATTGGTGAAGAATGTGGTAGTATTGCTCAACAAAGGCATTTCCAACAACTTGGGCACTGGGAGGAGTAGGAGGAATTTCTGTCTGCATGGCCATTTTACTGAAATCAAAAATAAGATGTTATTAAAAAAGTTAGTGCTTTCTTTTTCCCTTTCAGGACTTTAAAGCAATAAAAACTGGAAGATATATATCTACTTATTCCACTTTAAAAGTTGCAAATAACAAAATGCTTTTTAATGAATACTAAGCACCCAATGTACCCAAAAAGAATAAAAAAAAAAACAAGACTACTACGCAACCATATTTATGGGCTACAATGTGCCTATGAACGATGAGGCTAGGGAAAGATTGTATTGAATTTTTAATGTATGATTACCTTCACACCATCCACACACAAAGACAAACTGTGATATATGAACCAAAAGTTACCAAGCCACTGAAAAAATCAAAACTTTAACCATAAAACAACATAACACCAAATGTAGCCCACATAAACAAGGATGATTTGTAGAAAATATCACTACTAGATGCAAGGATATAACAATTTACTGAACCAGACATCTAGAGGAGGTGTAACAGAAAACCAGAAATTTTTTTTTTAAATAAAATAAAATAAAAATAAAAAGGGACCTGTTTCTTGAAACACAGAACAACCAAATTTTGGGGAAAAGAAAACCCTTTAAGTAGCATTAAAAACCCTACATTCAAGGAAACCCCAAACCCAAAAAAGGCAGCAAAGATTGGATTTTTTTTCATAATTCCTGGATCTAAGAGTACTAAACTTGATAGCAACATTTACATTATCAACAAAACAAAAATGGGGCATTAAATATTATAATGCCTGATCAGACACCATGAACAAGAGCATACAGATTAAAGAATTAAAAGAATAATATAAAGGAGACGACTTGGAAAGACTGAACCGAAGATGATCTATTAAACAACATATCAACCCTGTAAACGAAAACAATTTATAGTTTAAAATTTCTAGTTTTAGATAAACCCAGATGAATAATTAACCGTTATTAATTACCTGATATATCAAGATTTGAGGTTGAAGGAGAGAGAGACGATGAGTGAGTGCGGTGATGGCAACTTATTCAGTAACTGTGAATGCCCTTCACAGAAGTTAGAGATGGAGAGGACGAACAGCTAGCTGACGAAAAACGAGTGGGAAAGCTACCTTGGGAGAAATGTTGCTGCTGGGGAAGATACTTCAGTTTAGGTTCTTGTTGGAAACATAATATTATTATAAATCCACACACAAAAAGGAAAAAAGAAAACTCCTAACAAAATGAGATGTAATTATGTTACGTTTGATATACAAAAATAAAAAATATTCGTAGTAAAATATTTTTCAAAAATTTATTTTATGAAAAATCTTATTTTTTGTTGTTTAATTGTCAAAAGTAAAAATAAGATTGAAAAAATATTTTTCTAATTTGTTTTCAATTAAAATTTATATTATTATAAATTATATTTTAATTTTGTAATGTGACAAAATTAAATTTTTACGATGAAAAGACTTGTTTTGCAAGTGAAAGTTAATTATGTTCCATAAATAAGGAGGTTCACATTTTATAGGTATTAATTTAATAAAATATATTTTTTTAATATTTTAATAATAAATAATTTTATATACATATACATATATTAATTTTTATAAGGTCGTCGGAGAGAATGCTGCCAAGGCCGCTGCGAAGGCTGCCAGGAGGGATAAGGAGCTCTCTTTGAAGCTGAAGGCGGCCGAGGTGAGGGCTGTGGGGGCAGAAGCCGTCAAGGCAAGGGCCCTGTAGGCGGAAGCTGCCTTGGTGTCTCTTAATAGGGAGCTCGAGGCCAAACGGGATGTCTGGAGAGTAAAGGAGGCCAGCTATAAAGACAAGCTAGAGTCGGCCTCTGAGAGGGCGGAAAAGGCAGCCGTGTATTTCAAGGGCTCGACTGAATGCCAGTCGATGATCCTCGAGGCCTCTGTCGGCCAGTTTCTGAAGGGCTTTAAACGGGCGGTTCGCCAGGGCACCAAAAGGGGGATGGACATGAAGGCGATTATAGACCTCTTGGTGGATTCGAAGACCGTTAATTCCGAGCCCGAGGATGAGCCGGTCGACGGGGGGAGCTGTTTAAGAGCCTGTCGGAGCTCCTCTGAAGGAAGGGGAGCTGAGTGGCGTCCCCAATTTCTCCTCACATCTAATACTACTGGAAATAATGCGTCAACCTCATTCCTTTGGATAATCGAGGTTACTCGATTATCCCTCCCTCAGCATGCTTACCCTATAGCTTATTACAACCATACATTCAGTGCGGAAAATAAATTTATCTAGCTATTACAATCATGCTTCGATAATTAAACAAATTTACATCCAAAAATCGGCTCCCCGTCAGGTTAAACAAAAACACCCTAGATATACTACATTTCTCGCAGTTCGTCTAAACATTCGGTTCGCTCTTCGTTTCTTATTGTGGTCCCTCGCAGATTTCTAACTGTGAAATGAGACATCAAACGTAGAACAGTGAGTCAATAGCCCAGCAAGTACAACTCAAAATACATAATAACAAGCATCATAAACTTTGTAAAGTATTCAATTTTTTGAACATATTAATATTTACCGTATCATTGCATTATGAAAAGTGAGCATGCAAAACCTCTTTCATAGCCATCATTACCGTCTCATTCCCCGTTTAGTCTTAACACATAGTTCGGATCAAACGGAGACAGTCAGATAATGTACACACCTCAAAACAGGGAATTACATCCTGCTTGCATATGACTTATGCCTATGGGATCCCGGAGAGTTTACCGGTCTTACCACCATCTCATTTGCAATACTCAATAATTCATTAAAAAAGAAACTTCATGCTTGCATAATATAAAACTCGAGCCATAGCTTCATTTTAGAAAATGTGTGCTCAAAGCACTTTTATGAATAATTAGCTTGCAACATAGAATCGGAAGTGTACTTGCCTTTGGAACGGCTAACTTGATACCAACAATTTGGCCTCAGTTTTTCTCAAGTTAATTACCTAGCATCAAAATAACCCAAAAATGTCATTCTAGGGTTTCTATACCCTTAAACCTTTCTTAACACTTAAGTTTTACCATATGCAGTTTTTAATCTATTGCACCAATAGACTTTGACCTTTGATAACTTTTTCTGTAAAATAGGTATGACTATGATTTTAACCTATTCAGAAACTAGACTTCCAGATATTCGTTTTGACATAAAAATGGTTAAATATCAATTTCGTATGAAAAAATTATACTAGTTTGAAGTTTGGTATTTCCTGTAGAAAATTATCCCAACAGTACTTTTCAGCAGCCTACTTTGCACTTTTTATAAAATAGCAGAAAAATCCGATTTGAGAATTTCTTGTGGAAAAGTAAACATAACTTATCCTACTATGTACACAAAAATGTTCATGATTTATTCATGTGTATACTATTTTTGATATGCTTCCAAAGTTAGGTCAAAATTAGGGTTTTTCCAGAAAATCGATTTTGCTTCTGTCCTATTTTTCAAAAATATGGAAAACTTTCAAATGACCATTTTTGCTCAATTCCTTTTGAAAATACCTTCTTCTATAAGTTATATTTTACCACGGAAAATTTTTGAGCAAATCTCACGAGTAGATTATTTTATATGGATTTTACCGTAGAAGTCGACGTTTTTTAGTTTTCCTGGGCTAATTGGGAATCATGCATGCATGGTTCCTTTTTGGCCAAACTAACTCATACATCAGCAATAATGCTTAAAACCATCTTTAAATCATCATATAAACATTCTAGCATGATAATATGACCTAACATATTTTATATACACAAGCCAAACAATTAATCCCAGCAAAAACTCCAACATGATATCCTCAATCTCCGCTATGTATATAATCATTTTAACCGTAACTAAGCATGCTTGGTTACCACAATATCACCCTAGATTAACCATTTATTTCTTGTAACCACATAAAATTAGTGGTCTTTCTAAAGAAAACCAAGCTAGGGTTAAGTTTATACTTTCTTGGATACAACAAAGTAAGCACAAGGTGACGAGCCTCTTCCTTCAATATCTTACTTCACCCGAGCACTAACCTCCCTATGGATCCTCTGCTATCACCTTCTTGTGGTGAGGTTTGATGGCTTGCTTGAGTTGTTATGCTGCTAAAGATGGTTTCTAGTTTGTGTTGTACAAGAAAATAGCAAAATCTTTGGTAGGTTTTCACTTTCTCTCTCTATATTGCTCTCTTATTCTCTTTTCTTTCTTTGTAGCAAACTAAGCTTCTCTCCCCCTTGAAAATTTCGGCAGCACTAATAGGTAGGAGGGGAGATTTTTCTTTGCTTAGCCCAAGACACCATAAGCATTCAACACTTAACTTCCACAAGAGGTTGACACCTTGCAAGCCAAATCCAACTTTGCTACTACTTCTTTTCTTTTCTTCAGCATATATATATATATATATATATATATATATATATATATATATATATACACACACACACACACACACACATACACATAATATATACCCCATAAAGAGGCCTTAGACAAATTTGTGCTTGGTGGGCCCTTGGCCCACCCTTTTTTATGCCTAAGCCCACATTTTGGCCCACTTTTTGACCCAAGCCCAAGTACCATTTTACTTCCTTTTTGTCTAGGCCAAGTTTACATGTTTAGACCCATTTTCCTATTAGTTTTCATGGGTCAAAATCTTGGGCCTGAAAACTTTAATTATTTTTGCCCTTTTGAGCGAGTGTTTTTCTTCCGGCCCACCGTAAATTTGTTTGCCGCACAATTTTTTGAATTAAATATTTTTGCACGCACAATAATTTGTCTATCATAATATTATTGAAATTATGATGTTTACAAGGCATCGTTACATAAAAATTCAAAACTTTAATTTTTGCCAAAGTTACTCGATGGTGGTTCTCATAAACTGTCTGGTCCTCCTTCCGGGCCGCTTGGCCTGCCTTCCGGGCTGTAGAGAGTTAGGATAGGACCATATGCCTTTTTTAATT
>JAUMHB010101530.1:0-10192 GCA_032359685.1 Pittosporum tobira
CTTAATGGTTGACCAAATAAAATTTCTAGAACTGACCATACATTACTTCTCAATCTCAAATTAAGCTCAATACTTTCTTAAATTCAAGCTTAACGAACTTAATTGTACATACTTACAGAAATTCTTGTATATCCTTGCCATTAACCATGAGCAACTTGCTAAATATGCATAAATTTGTAAGTCACAAATATAATTTATTTACATGACATTTGTTTAAATTTCCAGGGTCTCACAAGTACTATATGAGAAGCTACCACGAGATTAAATGAAAATGAGTGTGGTGCAATATTTCTCCAATTTCCTTCACTTTGATATATATATATATATATATATATATAGCACAAACCAAAAACTTTTGGTTCAATATTTTACCATAAATGAGACAAAAATACCCTTTAACTAAAGTCTAAATCCACTTACTTAGTTTGACTTTTTGGTAATTAAATATTGACATTTATTAACTTGAAATTTATTAATATATAAATACACCTACTTATTTATGAGTCACATAATAATTTAATTATCATATCTTTATACTATAACTTGATTGTGTATGCTTGCACATTCACAACCAAACTTTTGGTGCCGTTGTCGGGGATTGAATTTTTTTTTTCAAATATTATCAGTATTGAATATTCTTTTCTTAATCTAACTTTGTATTTTTTAATTTTTTCATTTTATAAAAATTTACAAATAACTTCTAATTTGTTTTTATATATAAACATAAATTCAATCAACTTTAAAAAATTATAATAGATTATTATTTACAAAAAAAAATAAAATCAAAGAGTTTGTCTTAAAATAAAATTCAAAAACTTATTTATCAAATAAATAAATAATTTATTAATATATATGCATAATATCAACTGTTTTAACTTAGAACTAATTAAATATTAAAAAAATTACATAAAATATTATAATAATTTTTTACAATATATCAAAAAATAATTGTATATAACCCGGGCAACGCTGAACATTCAAGCTAATTTTCTCAAAATTTGGAGAGAATTCTTAATTTCTTTCATTTTGCTGATTACATTTTCCTGAGAATTGAAGAGAGTACATTTGTTGCAATTGGGCCTAGACCCCCTATACCCCAGTTGTAATTAGGTTTGGACCTATTTCCTTGAGTGGTCCCTCTAAACATGGTATAATGTCCTATGCAACATACAACATAAAACAAGTTAGTGCTTTTCTGGTAACCATTCATATAATGTTTAAAAAATTCTGAAATTTAGATATGACAAAAAGTAATATTTAATATGTTTAAATATAAATTTTAAAAATTATATTTTTTATTCAAATTTATTATTAATTTGAATTTAATCGACAAATTGAATTTGGGAAGTTTTACCAAAAAAAAAAAAAAAATTCAAATTTTAAGTTTTTCTTTTCAATACCTAACAATTTTGTAGATCCTTTTACAGCAATCATTGGAATTCAATTTCTTATTAGGGTGTCACCTTTAATTAACGTGTTCTTGAATTCACCGTTTCCTTGATTGTGATTTCGTTTTTGTTGACCACTTAGAAATAGACCTATATAATTCATATCCAAATATAGTAATCCACTAATTTAAGTTTTTTTCTAATATTTTGCCATGATTATTCCACTAACATTATACTACCCTTTAGCCAAAGTTGTCCAAAATCCGAATATTTTGGAGAAGATTGATGAGGGAACAGACTCCTACCCTAAATACTACTTGTGATTTATGAGGACGGACCAAAGAATCAATTGTGAGGTCCTGATTAATATATAATACATTGATTAAAATAATATTAACAAGTAGATTTGGGACCTAACTCACTATTAATATTGGACTTAATAATTAATATACCTTCATATCATTACTCTGTTCTTTTGATGTGGAATCTTCTTGTTAGGATCGTAAACCACTAAACCGGCCATAATCCGAAAGATAAGAATGCCTGTCGATTGACCCCTAATGTGCCAAAGACCGAACACAGCTTAAACTATTACTAGATCCAACTTAGATTTCGGCACGTGCGGTATATAAATTATATATTTGCATATTTATGCATTATTAGTCTAAACATTTGGCGTTGCTTGAATAGAGATAGTTTTTTAATGATTATATATTTTTTCCATTGACATATATGAGTTGTACAATATATTGTAGGATATTATGTCGATTAAAAATTATGATATGTTTTATTTGTGAAAGTATTAAAAAAAAATTTAACATTTAATATATAATAAATGGACTAATTATAGTATCTGGGTTTTTTAACCTTTGGTAACAGACTAAAATGTTTAGTGATTGAACAAAAAAATTAAACCGAGTTTATAGGCAACTGATCCGAGTTATATGTTTAAAAGTTGTACAATTAAATTTATACGTTGTGTTGATGCTCTCAATTAAATTAAAAACGAGTAGAGCCTCCAGCTTAGAGTCCAAATATTTTATTCAAAATCTAATAAAATGGCTATATCATATTTAAATTTATTAATTATAAATTTTATATATAATAAAATTTATAGATTAAATTAAAACAACGGACGGAATAACATCTAGAACAAAAAAAAAAAAAAAAGTGAACTCTCCAGCTTAACGTTTTATGCTTTGCAATCAACAAAAGCTTAACCGTCTGCCAATTGACAGTCGTAACAGGGCTGCATTTGCACAGCTGCCTAAAATGGCTAAGTAGGCTTCTGGAAGCACATCCACGAATTTGGACCTTTCAGATACACAATGGTAGGCCCGATTCTCAACCAGCTGTTTAGATCTGACCCAAATTGACCTGTTGCGATTCAGCTGCTATTTGCTAGATCATTATCTTAGCCCAGGCCCAATATGACTTACCCATTTGTTTTCCCAATTGCGGCGAGTCACGTGAATATTTCCCTTAGAGATTTTATGCGGAAAGAAATTAAGAAAGATTAAAATTTATTTAATTCATGTGAGTTTTAAACTTATATATTCTATAAATGCTAGCTTATTATAATTGGAATAAAACTATCACGGTTATATTCAGAAAATAAATATGAAGTTATAACAATGTCCAATTATCAAGTTTAGAATTTTGTTTAAAAATAGAACGTCTAGGAAAAGGAGAAGAGTATATACTTGTCTTAGAATACAAGTAGGTTATAGACATTTATTTAAAAAAAAAAAAAAAAAAGGAGGTGGGGACTGTCATGTTCTTGTATTGATACATCTTAGAGACAATTAACATGTCTCCAATAAATTAATAAGAAAATTAAGACTATACACGTGCATAGACCACATTTCCTCACCTCACCTAATCCCAATCTATAACTATACAAGCTAATTAGTTGACTTACCTAAAATGTCAATGGCAATCAAACAAGTTGCTCTCCTTGAGATTTAAATTCAATACAATTCTTGATTAAAAAAAATTCAGAGACACATTTATTATTTCATGAAATTACTAATCGTATTTAAATGTAGAATCTGAAGAGAGGGAGATTCATTTTGATGTTAGTCATACTTATGAAGGTCACATGCCTTTTTATATCATCTTATTAAATTATTTTTTATGTTTATAAATTTCTTAGTAACTTTTTTATATCATTTTACTCACTGCACTTGCTATTTGCAATTAATGCACCGTGAAAAATATAAGAAACAAGTTAGTAGCCCATTAGATTAAGACCGGCGTTATAAGTAAAAAGTAACCACCATTTTTCTTTCAATATATCAATTCTTTACAGATAGTTTATATTCAAGTCTTGCCAAAATTAAAAATACATCTCTAGTCCTAGTTAATATTTATAAATATGTTTGTGAATCAAAATTTTGTTTTACTATTCCATGTTTGTCACTATTTATTTCAAATCAGTTTAAAATTTATTTGTTACCTTGAATAAGCTATAAGCTAAAATAAAAAATTAAAAAATACATATTACCTAGCATTTTCAAATAAGGTGAAAATACTATTGTACTAAATATATAATTTTTTAAAAATTAGTTAAAACAAATACTTTTGAGATAATTTATTTTTAAAGAGAAACTATAAATTAATGAAATAAGTTGTGTCAAATATTTGAAGATAAGTCATTTTAGAAATACACTTTTATTTTTTAAAAAGGTGGGAATGAATAAATATAGAACCATCACTTTAATTGGTAGTGAAGTTATCCCAACATGCTTCGGTAAATGGCAAGTCTCCTTCCTCATTTTCCACTTCAATTCGTCTCCCTGTTTCTCTCCCTCTCCATTGTATAATCCTTTCCGATGAAAGTCCAAACTGACGCGCCATTATCGACACACTCAATAAGAAGCAAGATCCTGAAGATCACAGGTCGGTTCATAACCCTGGCAATTATTTTTACAATAATTCCATTATTATGCCATCCTTCCCTATGGATGTACTCCATGAACAAATTATCCAAATCATTATATTCTTCTTCTTACAATTTTTCCGACGAACCAATTCAACCGCCCGCTCTATCGGAAAATAGAAGTCGTCCCTCCCGTTATTCTGATTTAAATTCAAGCCTAATAATTCAAAAAAATGAAAAAGGTGCACCAATAAATAATATGGCACAAGAGTTCTTAGCGTCAAGTAATGATGATGAAGAGTGTGATTTATTTTCGGGTGAATGGGTCCCGAATCCGAGCGGGCCATATTACACAAACGATACGTGTTGGGCAATTCAAGAGCATCAAAATTGCATGAAATATGGACGGCCGGATTCGGGTTTTATGAAGTGGAGGTGGAAGCCGAATGGATGTGAACTGCCGGTGTTGGATCCGTCGGAGTTCTTGGAATATATGAGAGGGAAGTCAGTGGCGTTTGTCGGAGACTCGGTGGCAAGAAACCATATGCAGTCATTGATTTGTCTCCTATCTAGGGTAAGTCTCCTTGTTATATATATCACATTTTCTTTCAAAATCTTGTCCAATACATTCATTTGAATCTTTCTTGCATGTTTTCTTTTGATTTTACTTCACTTTTCCTTGTCGGTTTTATGTTTACATGTATAAATACGTGCATTAAAAGTGAATGGATGGATTGATCATATAGTAATATACATTAACTTCATTGCCATAATTAAGTTATTAGCGTTAGAGTAGTTTTCTTGATCGGCAGAATGATCCTCTATCAACTGAAATACCCAAATCAGATTCTCTGTTGCATCTTTTGTTACATTTTAATCTAATTGTTAACTGTGTATTGCTTAAATAATTTATTAAATATCAAATAAAATAAATAAATATAAATAACCATTAAATTATGGTGTAATAAAAGATTAAACAGAGAATGCAACAAATGATTTAATCTTCTATCAACCACGACTTATTTGATGTGTGCCGAAATTTTTTAGTTCGAAAGGTCTTTATAGATTTTCAAATTTGTTTTAACTAAGCAATCCTAGGAAGAGATTGTGGAGGAAAAAAAAACATTGTAGGAGAAACAATGTAAGTATGGGTAATGCTACATCTTTAGAACCAGAACCGTCACTTTTCACAGTGACGCCAAAGTAAAATACTACAAACATTATGACTTGTTTTATAGCTGCATTGCTTTTTCCATATAAGGTCATGTTAAACAGAATTATAGGAAATTCTAAATACTAAAAATAGAAATCAAATAACACTTCTATCACAGCTCAAAAGTGAGTTTGTTAGCGACGGGACCCACTAGACTTTTGAGAATATTTACGAAGAATAGCTTGGTCACTGAGGCCGGGCTTTCCTAAATTTATTAATCCATTCGTCCAAAAAAAAAATTAACGTAATTTAAATTTTTTGATTCAATTTTTTTAAAATGAAAAAAAAGGGTTTGCGGAGTGGTCAACCGATACTGAACTGCTCCCGAAATATTCCCGTACTAAAAGTCTCGCAACCACATAATAAATTACAATTCGATACAAGAGTTGTACCAAAAAAATCAAACCAATGATCACTCATAATTCCAGGCTTCCAACATATTAGCTAGTTAGTAGTTACAGTTATATCAAATAATGGCTACATAAATTTTCAACCACAAATTTTCTTTTTGCTAGTTTATTAAAATTTCTTTGATTATTATTGTAAGCTAGTTTTTTATTTTAGTATAATTTTTTTTGGAATGATTATAACCTAGTTAACAAGTTATACACTGAAACTTTAAGCTTTTTTTGGACCAATGGACTTCACTTGGAATATAATCAACTTTAATCCCATATCCCGAAAAGCCCAAGTGAAAGTTAACACTTCTTTAGATTTAATCTGTTTCTCATTTGGCAGGCTTGGGCCTAACACCATACGTAGCAATACAGTGCAAACTGTTCCCAATGTTAATCTTGCGTTATGTGTTTGCCTATGCATATAGTGCTTGTTTGATAGTAAGGTTACACAATTTTTAGATGTAAGTGAACTTAAACAGATCAAGAATTCATGTTTTGTAAGTTAGATGTGTGGTTGAAAAACTTAATATACAGCTTAATGAGAACTTCAATTTTTTTTTATGGATTTAAATTGTAAATTTAATTTTTATAAGTTGACCCATACAACTCATAGAAGACGCAATTTACTACGACTACGTGATAGGCTTAAACTCTCTTTTCTTGCATTTGAAGGTGACATATCCAATAGATATTTCGAACACAACAAATGAGAGTTTCAAACGATGGGAATACAGAGATTATAATTTTAACATATCTATTTTCTGGTCACCATATTTGGTAAGGACTCGAAGAACCGACCCTAATGACATAACTCGCCCATTCAACCTTTATCTTGACGAGTTCGATGAGTCGTGGACAACCAAAATTCAGGAATTCGACTACGTGATCATCTCAGCTGGCCATTGGTTCTTCCGTCCAAGTATGTTTTACATGAAAGATCGTCTTATCGGTTGCTTGTATTGTTTGAAAAAAAATGTCACACACAGAACATCACAATTCAGCTATCAACAAGCATTTCGAACAGCTTTTAAAGCGATAAACACCTTGAAAAATTACAGGGGCGTTACATTTCTTAGGACATTTGTACCCTCACACTTTGAAAATGGACCGTGGGACAAAGGGGGACACTGTACAAGAACAAAGCCGTTTAAGAGTGGTGAGATTGTTTTGGAGGATTATAGTTCGGAGATGTACAAAATTCAAGTTGAGGAATTTAAAAATGCCGAGAAAATTGGGAGAGGAAAAGGGTTGAAGTTCAGGTTATTTGACATGACAAAGGTTATGTTGTTGAGACCTGATGGGCACCCGAATAAATATGGACACTGGCCTGTTGCAGATAATGCGAGCGTGGTTAATGACTGTATACATTGGTGCTTGCCTGGACCTATTGACACGTGGAATGATTTCCTGCTTAAGATGGTGAAGACATCCTTTGAGCCCAATAATAAATAATTTGGTGTCCCTTAACTAAGAAATCAAGTTTGAACCTTGTAAATAGCAAGAAAAGTATTGAGAGAGTTCTCCCCACGATAGGAATCTGACAATAAACTCAAAATAATTACACATTAAAACACCATTTTTGAGGTTGTTGGTAGGGTTATTTAATTAAAAATATTCGGTTTGGTGAGCTACCGAAGAAAATTTCCACCTACAGTTATGACTTTTCAGTTCAGATTTTTATTATTTTCTGAGATTTTTCTTGGTAACATTGGGATAAGAGCCTGTAAGTTTTTTTTTTTTTAAATTATTTATTATTATTATTATAATTGTTATTGTTATTGTTATTGTTATTATTAATGGCACCGTGGAAGTGTGGGAAGGTTTTATTTATTTATTTATAATTTATTTATAATTCTTCTTATAAGTTATCTTAAGCATTTAAATCTTTAGCCAAACGACTCATATCTCCTCCCATAGATGAGATGCATATGTAGACGTCAATATTATTAATAATCAGGGTCGACATACAGAGACATCAATAAAAAAATTTCATATAATAATTAGTTCCATTTACAATTTTATATCAAGAAAAATTATTGAATATAATTACTAATAAAAAAAAAATCGGCGTAAAAATTGATATTTAGATTTTTATTTTATAAAAAAATAAGATTTATTTTCAAGAAACTGTTCGGCAAATGCTTCAACTTGTCAAATTAAAAAAATTCTAAATATTCTGACCACAAACAATTATAACAAAATACTCTCAAATTTCATCATAATTATTCTTGTTGTTCCGAGTAGGATCATATAGCAAAATTCAATTTGTAATGCCACTAGAGTTTTGCCATGACCCTTTAAAAAATTCAGGGACCCTTGTTTTCCGTATTCTGTCAAAAATATACTACTAAAAAGTCTAGAACTCCACATGGACGGACTAAGAAATGGAAATATAAAAACAAAATTAACAGAATATATATATATATATATATATATATAATGCACGTGATCACGTGCGCAATCCCCTTGATTTTCTTTGTTTGTGGATCATATCTTGGATTTTAGTGAACTAGCATCCAGCCGGTACATGCGGCTATAATTCATCACCATCTTCACCCTTAATTTTCTCTCTGTAAATAATCTATATATGTATTTATATCGGATATTTGATTAATAAGATTCGAGCCTTCAATTAATGAACCAACCGGATAGTCCAGAATAAGGATAAAGCGCAAATTAATTAAGCTTTGTTGTTTGTCAAAATAATTACAGAAGTAAAAATATCAAAATTTAATATATTGACTCCCCCTCACCCCCCACCCCAAAAAAAAAAAAAATTTATTTTTGAATTTTAAGAGTTAATTTGTAAAATTTTAAGAATAAATTTGATGTGATTAATTATATAATTGAAAACAACAAATGTTTAAATGAATAAAACTTCTTAGAAATTTCAAAACATTCAATATACATTGATCAAAATTTAATAGGTTAATGTGAATTTGATATTTAAGATTTTAGCGTTTGATCTTAAGATTTCAAAAGTTTTATTTTATTTTAATTTTTGTTTTAGACGACGGAGTAATAAATTTTCTTTTTTTGAAAGAACAATTTGTCTTAAAATAATATTTCATACGTCCAAATTTAAGTGTCCTAATTTATTATTAATTTTCAAAATATACTATAAAAAGTTTTTAAAAAATATATTTATAAATTATACTTTTTTATATTAAATATATTAAAAAATATAACATATAAATATATTAACCATATGAACATTTAATATATATATATATATTACATAAATATATTTTTAAAATGTCTTAAATCTCGTATCGAATATATTAAAAAATGATGACATTTTAGTCTTGCACACATATTGGCAGTAACTAACTAGTAAAAGGAGGAAGGTCGGCGGTGCGGCGGTGCCGCGGTGGTGGTTGTTGATTAAGCGAAGATTTGCTTTCTTGTCGGTAAGAATAGACCTGCTCCTGTTGTCGGTCGGCCAAACATATAAATATTCATTTAATTAGTCATATATAGGAATGACTCACATAATTTAATCAAGGGTGATTAAAAAATTAAGGTGAACTGATTGGTTATTTATTATTTAAGCATCATTACACGTTAGAGTAGGATTTGGATGTAACACCAAACATGGCGTTAGACTTAAATGAGAAAATGTACCTGCACATTTATTGTATATTCATTATATATAAAATAATACAAAGTGTATTATTTGAATGTTTAAATATTTAATTTACAAAATAAAATTATTTTTTTTAATTATATTATCTATTATACTATATTTTATTAAATTAATGTACAATAGATGTGTAATGATGTGTATATAATTATACTCGACTTACATAGATGGTCCTAATTTTGAAAAAAAAGGTTGTCTAAATTAGTGAAACACCTACTGTTTTTCATAGCACTTCACCTAATGATTTAATGAATGAAACTCTTAACTACTTTTGTCTTAAATAATTTACTTGTTAATCATAAGAGATAAAATTTTCAAATTAAAGGTAATTGGTTTCCGTTGGTTGCAATAAACACCAATTAAATAAGTACATAAATTGACAACCACTATGGTTCCGATACCAAATCAGTCTAAACTAATTTTCTTCAATTGCAATTTGCAGGACATTATGCAACTAATTAATACAACAATTTTCAACTAATCAATTAAGTGACCATTAAATAAGGGTTATAAAGAAAATTAGGTAAAAATCACTCTATATTGTTAGAAGGGGGTTTAAACTTAGAACTCAGTTTTTCTTCATTATTAGAATTTAAACTCTCACGTACATCGTTGAAATGAATGATTGAATCTATGATTATATTTGGTGTAGCATTTTTATTTTTTTTT